>CAIGRP010056939.1:0-10824 GCA_903798385.1 Fraxinus cuspidata
CAGAGAAACTATTTGTTCATCCATCCATCAAAGCAATGAACAATATAATGAGTTAGGAAAAAAATGAGATTCAAAAAATTGGGGCCAAATATAGAATAGCTCTCAAGACTATATAGCAACTATATACCCTCTGCCTCCATCTACAGCAACTATATGCCCTCTGCAGTAACTATATACCCCCTGTACTCAAACAATACGACCATAAATGTATCGCCAGAAATTCACCTCCACCTCCATCTACCCTTCCCCCTACGAATTCAACTCCTACCCCCAAAATTATCCAAGCCGCCTTAGAAATTCAACCTCCACATCTTGACTCAAATTATTTTATACCCAAGAAAGCCTCCACCTCCATCTACCCTTCCCCCAGCGAATTCAACTCCTCCCCCCAAAATTATCCAAGCCGCCTCAGAAATTCAACGCCACATCATGACTGAAATTATCTTATACCCAAGAAATGAAAATAGCAGATGCAGAACCACATTGAAGAAAATTAGATATAGAATAGCAAGCAAAGAAATGGAAAATAAATGGATTGTGGGTACCTGAGATCGAAGATGGAAAACCAATTGAACCTTCGGATTATGGGTACTGAGATCGGCCAGTCGAAGAGTCAGATTGTGGGTTTGAACCCTAGGTTACGGGAAGAAGATGAGAGAGAGATATATTTTACAAAATGGCATTTTCCGTGTTTTTGAAATAAATAGTGATTTTGGCTTCAAAACGTCCAAAACGTGGTTTTGGTTGTTTTTAGTTTTTAGTGTTTTTTTTATTTTTTTTGCATTTTCAGAAACGCATTTTCGAAAATAGGGAAGAGAATGCGTTTTCAGTGTTTTGAAAAATCGAAAAAAGAAAACGGGTTGAAAACGGTAAAGAGAACGACCCCTTAAAAATTCTAAATTGCAAATGTTAACCATCAAGTTTGAAGAGATTAGAATGAAGGACGATGAATCGTTAGGTGAATTCTAAGCGAAGCTAAATGACATAGTCAACTCTAGCTTTAACTTAGGTGAAAAGATCCTCAAGTCCAAAATTGTTAAAAAAGTCCTTAAATCCCTGCCCGAGAGGTTTAGACCTAAGGTTACTACAATAAAATAAAGTAAGGACTTAGACGTTGTTAAGATTGAAGAACTCGTAGGATCACTTCAAACTTATGAACTCACCGTCTCTGAAACTAAAAAGATTAAATCCATCACCATGAACACCATTAGAGAAGAGGGGAGCAAGTCCATTGATACTGAGACTCTTAGGGACGACGAAATAACTTATTTTGTTAAAAAATTTCATAAGGTGATGAGGAATAGGAGAAGGCCTCAGGAGCGAAAAAGTGATGTGAGAAAAATACCTCTTGGACTCCCATTAGGAAATCTCATTCTATTCAATGCCACGAGTGCTAGGGATATGGTCACATTAGGAGTGAATGTCCTAATCTAAAGAGGAGTTCGGGTAAAGAACGATGTAAGGCTTTAGCCGTGACCATGAGTGATGAGGAATCAGATTCAAATTCTTAGAATAAGACATCTGGTGGTGAGGATGAAAAGAATTTCATGGCATTCACCTCGATTACAAACTGCAGCTGGGAGTGGTGCAGGAGCACAGAATCCAGGAGAGATGTTAGAATTGCAGTCAGGAGACCAGATAGTACGTGTCGTCATCTAGTCGGTAGACTGTAAGTTATAATTCATTTATAATGGATTGTTGACGGGCAAAGTGCCCGGAGTTTTTTTCCAGTTGGGTTTCTCAGTGATCATACCGTCTAATTTTACTGCTTTCTTTATTGATTACATAAATTGCGGTATCTAAACATAGGTTAAATTGACTTGCATACTTACTCATCTAGAGATAATTAATTGGTGAAAAGTTGCTAATTAATTAATAATTTTAATTCGGCATAATATACATATTCACCCCCTCTGGGTATAGTTAGGGTCGAACTACGTAATTTTCAGGAGTCTTCTTTGACAAGTCATTCCACAAGGCATCCCACACTTCTTCATGTAGTATAACCTTATCAACTATTAACTTAACTTTGAATCATGCAAAATAACTCCTCAAGGATTCTCCCCCTCTTTGTTTCACAATTTATAATCTCATGACGGATGCCTGTTTCATTTTTCTTTTCGAATGTTCCTATGATTGCTTGTTTTTGTGATGGCCAATCGCTGATTGAGAATGATGAAAATTGGTACATTAGACCTTCCTTCTTATCATATTTTTTTCTGTAGATTGGCCTTTAGCTCTTGATACAGGTGAATATCATAAGAATTGTCAAGGCTTTCTGCTCTTCAGTCTCTCCAACGATTATGTTGGTGATATTTCCAATCATGAAAGTTTATGTTGTCCACAAGCTCTGGAGAGCAAATATGTTAGTTGTTATTCCCTCCATTCTTCTTTCGATGCAACATTGAAGGTTTGTGATGCCCGTAATTTTCTACTATTCTCGAGAAAGAAACTAGTATCAGACTTTGTTTCTCCTTGGATGATTTCATCTTGCCTTTGTATTCTCATACTTTGCACATAGATACACATTTTCTGTTTCTAGCGCTTTGAGATTTTCTGTCATTTCTTGTACAACCTTCGATGTATGCATACTTTTTCATTGATGGCATCAGATAGAAGAAGTACCTACCTAAAATCCATCAGCGTTTCTTCAGCTTTCATTTTGGATTGGCATCACTATTAGCCAGATCGTCTCTGGATTATCATGTTTCAGTGTCCAATGCTCTTATTTCTTTTGGATCTGCTTCTATTTAACTCATCTCTTTATTTCTCAATGTTTTTTTTTTTTTTTTAACTCTAATAGAGATTTTCATGGTTTACTTTGCTAAAGTTACGCCAATTTGTTGACAAAAGAAATCGGATAAAAAAAATTTCTCACTTAGTCGGGACTTTCACCTCCTAAACTCAGTAGTTTTGATACTCAAATCGGAGCAAGAGAAGAAATGGATAATGGAAGGAAAATATTTGAATTTGCATAATTTTCTTCTTTTAGGCAGGAGAATTTATAGATTTTCCACAAGGCTTTAGGGCGATTCGATCATTGTAGGAGAAATGACAGGTGGCGGCCTTTTATGGGCTAGTTCCTAACTGATTTTGTTCTTGTTTCATGTTTTACTCACTTGCCTTTTATGGGCTAGCTCATAGCCTTTTACGGCCTTTTATGCGCTTTAATAACGGTTTCTGGTCAGCTTGGCTGGAGAAGGAGTTCACCTACTTTGTACAACCCTTGTATGTTCTGCCCCCTCGTCTTATGGTTCGTCGCTCGCGGAATTGATTCTTTGATTCAACACCATGTCAACAGAAAGTAACAATATGTGAATCAGCCATTAAAAAAACTCTCTAAAATGTTTAAGAAAATACAAAAGCAAGTATAGAATCCAATTGAATTCATAAATGCAAGAAAGGGCCAACCCAACCCCGTACACTACCCCACCCACTCTAAGGGGCGCCACATTGCCTCATATTCCACTTCTCAATGTCCCTTAGAACATGGATGAAATTATGGCAGCTTCTTAGTTTCCTTATTATAAAGTTCTCTTTTCTTACTACTACTCTCCCTCACACTCTTATTCTCTGTTTTCATGGAAAATAAATAGCAAAAAAAGGAAGAGTTTCTCGAAAAGCGGTATTCTTTTCTGATTATTCTGAGATTCCTAAATAAAATTTATTGATCAAAGTCCTTTTTATTCAAGAAAAAAGAGAATAGAAATGGATATTGAACTGGTAAAGTGTGAGTGTTGTGGATTGAAAGAAGATTGCACACAGGACTACATAAGTGAAGTGAAAGCGAAATTCGATGGAAAATGGCTTTGTGGTTTGTGTTCAGAAGCTGTAAGAGATGAAGTGAACAGAGGGAAAAAACAATTTGGGATGGAAGACGCTGTTAAGGCTCACATGTCATTTTGTCGAAAATATAAATCGAATCCAGCTATTCGAGTATCCGATGGAATGAGGCAGATGCTAAGAAGAAGATCAGGTGATATATCATCATCTCCATCTTCATCAAAGAAGCTTTCTAGATCATCAAGCACATCCCAAGTAGGAGATGACTCCGCATTTTCTTATTATTAATTTTGGCAAAAACGAGTGGCTTCAAAATAGGTGCGATCGGTCATGATCTATCTTCCTTATCACTCTTGGTTCAACCTAACACGACCAGGTCTCGCCATAACAACGTTTTCTTGGCCGAATTTTATCTTGTCTTGTTTGTATAGAGATGTTATTTCATTAATGGAGGTTTTTGTCTTCTTTTCCTTTCTGATTATCTTCCACGTTTATAAATTTTTACCCAACTTGGGGGAAAAGGGATTTTTATCTTCAGTCTAATAAGTCAGTTAATGTTGAAGAAAAAAATCCCTTAAAATTTAGCAATCCAAAAAGTGATGCCTAGGTTTCGACAAGATAACCAAGCCATTTCTCAAAACTTAAACCTATAATAATGGGAATCGGACCAGATTTTGGTCATTTGACCGAACACTATGATCTGTTTTCTGTCATGGTCGATGTCTATCGGACCTCATACTAATGTTAAACTTGATGTTTGTGAATTGGTGCAACGGGTAAGAGACTTCAAGAGTTGTGGTGTGTGCGCGTTCTGTGTTTTTTTCTGAAAATTAATTTAAAAGAACTCCTCTTTTCTTTCCATACAATGATCTCCAAATTTTATTTTTTTTTCCTAGAGAAAAGAAGAGAGAGGAATCTAAGAGGTCAACTTCCCACTAAACTAGCAAGGTCTCTCCAAGAATTATTCTATATTTTTCAATTAATCTAATCATATTACGTTATAACTAGTGATTTTAAAGAATTATATCCAACTTTTAACATTACTAGATCTATATATTTGAACTTGAGGGTGAATCTATCTCGTAAAGTAAATTAATTCAAATAAATAGTGTGGTCTTCGATGATAAATGGCCTAATTGGGTCTGTCCTGCCAGCTCTAGATTTATTTTATTTTCAGAAATCGATCAAATTAAACTTCATGATTTGATCTGATGAAAAACCATCGGACTCCGCAGATGCATAACACTCTATCCACCCACCCTAAAAGAAGAGTTATTTATTCTTAATTTCACTGATTGGTTTACCAACTTGATTAATTAAATATGTCAACAACTTGTTTTAGTGATTTCAGCAATGAAGAAAATCAATTAATGCGGCTTTATAATGGTTTTACTGCAATCATGGACAATTATTTAAAGCAGGAAAAACTATTGATGTAAAAATTGGTTGATCCTCTATATGTAAGATAAATATCCTAATGTTGCTTTATGAACAATGTTATTTATCAGTAGGAGTGCTAATGAACTATGAGGAATCATATAAAACAAATTAAAATACCGGATTTTACGACAATCATTTAAGGCACGAAATCTGCTACAAAAAGACATCAATATAAATTGTTAACACTCTTAAATGTCTCGGGATGTAGCATTGTTGCTCTGTGAGTGTACAAAACCACATGAAGATTTTCACGGGTTGGGACTGTTGGACTTTGATGTCAACATGTGCATATATATACCTAATATTTTGCTTAGGGCCAATTTAATTGACATTTAGTCTCTTGTTATACGAGTCATCAGTAAACATTTAAAGCAAATTATGCAGTTATTACTACATTTAACCCGTTTTGGGTTATACGGGACACGGCTGCGGGATATTGAATCAGACATGCGAGACATAGAGTTATGTGACCCTTAATAAACGATATGCCCTCCAACATTGGCCACTGGATCCGGCCATCAGTCTCGGACATGATTCTGTAAATCCAGGACATTTTCTCAAAGGTCTCATTCTAGTATAGACTAATGTAAAACAATATTTTCTTAGATTTACGTTAAGCACCATTCAGATTTTCTTAAAATTCAGGGATTCCAGATTTCTACTTGGAAAGTTGTTTCTTTACTGTTAGCAGCCCGTCCACCTATACCTATCAAAGGGGCTGAGAGTAATTATAATTTCACCCATTTAAGCCCCCTCCAAGGAATAGCCAATGGCTTATTCTTTTCGGTAAACACTCCTAGAAGCTAATCCTATATTGAGGAGCAAATAAGAACTTCGGTTACAAACATGTGTTCGAACTAAACTGTAAGAAATAGTACTTGAGATTTTCTGCAAAACTTCTTTTATATTTTGAGGGTAAGTTTAGTGGGATAATAATTTAATCTTAGACCCAAAAAAGTTACTTTATGTTGACCTCGAAATTCAACGTGACACGTGAAAAACAAATCCCGGCTTCACTCTCGTCCACGCATAAGTTTTCTGCAAAATTGGACAAACATTAGGTGCACGTGATCATATCATTGACGGTAGGAGAAACGATCGCGGACACTTTGACGTTCTAGTCAATAAACGGTGGTGCTAAACCTTGTAATTCCTTAGGAAAAACATTTGAGAATTCTTGTACTACTAGTACTAAACCTAATGATTCCTCAGGTTTTACCTTACTTTGATGAATAGTAAACCCAAAATCCTTGCCCCTTAGCAATAAGTTTTGTTATTCCTCACCTCAGTGGCCCATAGAAAGTATGTCACGTAGCAAAGCCACGTGAGCAGGACAAGTCAAACAAAGATCCATGACGTCAAACTATGAAAAAGGTCAGACAAGTCGAGGTCCTTGTTCTACAAATCGAAGTGCTTGTTGACGCACTGCCTAAAGGAGCAAAGAGAGGAGTTGAAGCTCTCCACTTAGAGAACCACCTCAACAGATCTCTCTGAGGCTCTCAAACTCGTCCGAAACTCATGAAGCCGACGCTGTCTTTTGTAGTAGATTTGAAGATCCCTTAGAAGTGATTGATATAACACTTGTAATAAAGTTTGTCAGTTTGTCAGCATATTGTATAGGGTGGCTGACATTTTATCGATATATTAATTGTATGAATAGATAGTGATGTGATGCTCAATTAAGGAGATGAGACCACGTGGTTCTGATCAAACGGACACCACGTCGGCCAATATAGTACAAATAAGATCCTCTTCTATCTAAGGAGGGAGGTTGGATGATTGATGAAAAAATTGACCATCTTATATTGAAAATTAACTCTGGAACTCTTGAAGGAAATATACTAACATTTCATCTATCTTTCCACATATTCATGTTTGTTATCACATAAATTAGATTGGTTTTTATCCAGCAATCGTTGTTAGTGAGGTTGCTTCTGTTCTATCCATTGGAGCTCGAACATTTTTGTCTCTTGCCACAAAGTACCTCCCACGTCCATTTCCTCCTTATTACCGTTGTTATTCCGGTAGGAACGTGCCGGAATCGTGCTTGATTTGGCGTGAGTAGGCTCGACATCTGTTGGCTCATTTTTTAGGGTCAACAGATTAGTGCTGTCTATGGAAAACAGTATGGTTAACCACAAAAACACGTGGAGAAAAGGCTAAACGATAGTTGGGAGTTTGGCTGAAAGAGTTCTAACCCTTGAAAAATGAGTACCTTTGAAGAAAGGGTTAATTGAAACATAAAACCCTTGAAGAAGGGGAAAATCTCGCATTAAGTGTTTGAGAAAGATGAATTCAAATGACGAAAGTACGCCTAGAAGGACAAGGGAATACCCTGAAGAAGGGGAACCCTCTCAAGCTACCCCAGCTGCTCACCCACGACCTCCAGCACGAAGACGAGGATGATCCAGAGGTGGGGGTAGGGTCGTAGCTAGGCTTACTAGAGAAATTGCCACAATGGCAGTTAATATGAGAAACATAATCCAGCAAAACTTGGTCATGCAAGATATGCTGATGAACATGCAGGGACAAGGAGGATATCATGTCCTTCCATATATTGTCCCTGAAAACGCATTCCCAGATCCTCAAAGATATTACCAAGACGAGGAAGAAGTCGAAAGCCAAATGGCTAAACATCATCATACCAGGATGAAGGCTCCGCATGAGAGAGAAGTCGAGTTGGATACATCGACCAACTATGCTTCAGAAAGGCAGTACGAAGTACCATTCAATTTTCCTCCGAATTACGAGCCAGAAGATAGACCTCAGAGTTCAGATAGTGTATTCGATAGGATAGGTCTAAGGCTGTCTAAAAATAGGCAAGAATACTCGCCCTAAGCGCCAGAAATAGGCAAGCTCATCCTCTCCCTCTAGTGCCTAGGAAAAGGCAACAAGAGCCTCACCAATATGAAGAACAGCAACCCACTCTCTAGGAAGAGTCTCAGGTCCGTCCCCTAGAAATAAGCGTCAGAGGAGGGACTAGGCTAGGAATGAAGCAGGATCTTTTTGACCACCTCATCAGACCTACCAAGGGGAGGATGAGGACTCAGATGAGCATCAGAGATCCTACGACCTTGATGATGATCATCATCATTTGCCTTTCTTAGAGGCCATAAGGAATGTTCCCATGTTGAACCACTTCACTCTCCCTAAAATTCCCAAGTATGATGGGAGGGATGACCCAGGGAAGCACATTAATAGTTTTAAAACTCATATGAATCTAAAGGGGGCCATGCCAGGTATGAAGTTCAGGACTTTTCACTTGACCCTAAATGGAGGGGTAGAAATTTGGTATACAAGACTGCCAGAAGGGAGCATTTGAAGCTGGCACGACCTTAAGAAAATAATCTTGAAACGCTTTGCAACAAAAAAAGAAGGAGAAAGGCTCATTCAGCGATTGCAAAATATGCGACAACAGTAGGGTAAATCACTAAAAAGTTTCTTATCCCAGAGAATTCACCGATGAAATAACCTATTGTGTGCAAGTCACGGATAGTGAAGCACTAACTGCTTTGCGATGAGGATTGGATATGAATTCTCCATTTTGGAAAGACTTACAGATCAAGGACCCAACCACATATGATGCCCTATTGGAAATGATAAGGGGCAAAATCCTTAATGAAGTGTTAAGAGATCATAGGAACAGGGCCACCCAGGGTTTACTACCTCCTCAAATGCAAAGGAGAAAAGGCCCTACTTTCCATTTGATGGATCATCAGGCACCACTAAATCATGGACAGGAGCTTGCCGCAGCAACACTCAATGTTGTACCAACCTTAGCTTATGAGGAAGTCAATCCTGGTGCTGAAATCCATTAGCATCATCCTTACCCAAGGCGCTCACCAAGGGAACGAGGTAGGGAGCGAGGCCCTGAACCTAGAAATAGGGATGAGGCACCCAGTTATTACATAAACCATCAGTCCTATGTCCATCGCATGGAGAACTGTTGGGACATCGCAAAACACTTCATGACCTAAAATCAAGGAAGGGGAAGACGCCTTCAAAGAAATGCTCCATACAGGCAAAATCAGAAACATACAAATGATGAACAGCATCGACCCAACCGGAATGACCCTCCAAGAGGGAGGAAAATGATACTGAAAGGCTAAGATAAGGTCAAAGGCAAAGACGGAGTCTCCCAGCTAACAATGAGCAGGAGCCCATCAAAGAAATTGATACAATCATAGCAGGCTCGTATGCTAGGGAAGAATCTAAGAATTCACAAAAGAATTATGCTAAGGAAGCAAGTGATCCTCCCATTGACGAGCTACATAGTTAACCATTCTTCGACTCGGAAAACAATTCCACCAAGTACATTCACCCATGAGGATACGCTGGGAGTGCATTATCCATACTGTGATGCCCTAGTAGTGAGGGTTGTCGTGGCCCGTAACTGCCTGAAAAGAATATTAGTGGATAATGGGAGCTCAGTCAACATTATCTTTGGAACCACTTTTGACAAAATAAAAGTTGACCATGAGCTAACCCCGATGAATTCTCCCTTATATGGCTTTACGGGAGATAGCATCATCCCAACAGGCAAAGTTACTCTAGCAATACAAATGGGGACTAAACCTCTATTTGCTCATCACTTCATGGAGTTTATGTTGGTTGATAATCGATCTACTTATCATGGAGTACTTGGAAGACCAGCTCTGAATGAGTTATGGGCAGTCACCTCCATTTATTACCTATGCATGAAATTTTCTACTGAAAGTAGCATTGCCACGATCAGAGGAGACCAACAAGGAGCAAGAGAATGCTATTCAAATTTCCTAAGAAAAGTAGAACCAAGAACCGTCAACGTCATTATCACCGATGTTGTCATAAACGACCTCCCTAAACAAAGGAATGCCCCTGAACAAGGGAAAGATGTCGTTATGACCTAGGCCCCTAAAGAAGGAGACATCCTTGGCACCGTACAAGCCGCTGAAGGAGAGACAACTACTGAAGAAGTAGTTTGCCTAGAGGAGTTAGACCTTCGCATCATTGATTGTAAACCTTAGACAACACCTATGGAAGAATTGGAGACCTTTCCAGCGAATCCTGTGGATCCATCAAAATGCCTGCAAGTGGGAAGTAACTTACTACTAGAAATGAAGGAGGAGTTGAAAAACTTCTTACTCAAAAACCTAGATGTTTTTGCCTGGAAGCTCGGGGACATGATAGGCATCGACCTTAAGGTCAGTTGCCACCACTTAAATATAGATCTAAAAGCTATAGCACATAGGCAAAAGAGGAGAGTCCTAAACCTGTAAAGATATGAGGCCCTAAAAGATGAGGTTAAAAAGCTTATTGATAATAGATTTATAAGAGAATCCGTGTACCCAAAGTGGGTCTCAAACCTAGTTTTGGTGAAAAAAAATACAATGGGAAGTGGAGGGTATGCATAGGTTTTTCGAATTTGAACCAAGTCTACCCCAAGGTTAGCTTCTCGCTTTCCAGAAAAGATCAGCTTGTGGATTCAACTACTGGGCATGAGCTCCTTAGCTTCATGAATGCATATTCAGGATACAACCAGATTTCCATGTTTTCAGTACACGAGGAGCATACCTCCTTTATCACAAATAAAGGGCTCTATTGTTACAAGGCTATGCCTTT
>CAIGRP010056945.1:0-26942 GCA_903798385.1 Fraxinus cuspidata
TGTGACATGGTGTAAAATTCAGTAGTCAATGGAACATTTAACTCAACAAGGTTACAAGAGTGAGAATAGTTTGAGTTTTCAACTTCAAGGGCTTGTTTTGATAACTTAAGAAGTCAATAAAAAAATTGATTTTAAATTCAATTATTATTTTTAACCACACAATAGATGTAACTCAAAAATACGGGTATTTGTGGATTCAATGCGAAAAAAATATTCAATTAATTTTTATCAAAATCTCCTAAAAGTTTTATCAAATCATCCCTAATTATTATTCCTCTCATTATGATATAAAATAATGGGGCCAAGCGGTTAATCTTTCACCATTTTAGTCGTATAATCCCTAATGATAAAATCGTCCCAACGTCCATTTTCATGTCTCTCTCTGATTATTCGAAGGTATGATAGAGCTTGTAAGGTGCTAGTATCACGAGTATTGAGTTTTTGAAGATGGGGCTGAATATAAGTTGGTGTCGATGGTGTGAATATAGAGCTATATCGAAGATTAAATATTATTTCTGTAGTTTCTTTATTGTTTCACATTTTATAATTTTTTTCGTAAAATATATGGAATTTTCGTCTTAAGCATCATAGAGACCAAAAAAAGTGAAGTGCTGAATAGGACAACCGTGCGAAAGGAAGTAGAGTTTGCGGATGGCAACTATAGAGTTTGTCAAATTTAACTACTTGAGAATTTGCAAGACAGGAGAAAATATGCCTAAGCTTTAAAAAAACGTTTCTTTTAAATATCTTTTTATTTCTTAACATTTTATTATGAAATTAATTTTACGTTCCTTTCAAACTAGATAACTTATTTCTAACTCGATCAAAAAATTATTTACTATAAAATTTACTTAAGTTACATATACATAGCTTAGCCAAACATGCTTACCGAATATGTCCTGTGTTTCCCGGCATTGCCACGTTACTTGAATAGACAATATCGACCACAAATCTCAAATCCAAGTTGAGATTGATTGTAGACAATTCTTTGAGGATCAAAGTAACTTTCCTTAGAATCTCAATCAGAAACATTATGAACTTTGATGCAAGCCACCAATTAACAATTAAAACAATCCTTACACAAACTCCTGATATGTGGTGGTATTATAATTATGAAAAATGATCTTAGCAGCAAGCATGAATATTATGAAAACCCAGAATAAACAATTAAGCAATTTTCTTGTTGGATATTAGAGTTGAAAAGTTTATAACATACATCTATGCTATACTGCTACTGCTGAGATTCTCAATATACCTACTTACACTGTGCCTTTGTGTGTGCTGTTTTAAGATGAAACCCAAAAGTTTCAATCTTTGCCATGCATTCCTTCAGGGTTCTGTTCCATACAAATACACGAAGGCCAATGCAGCGACACACTCCAAGTTCTTAAACGTCAAGTCACCATACAAGCAGCTGGCCATATAACTGCAGCAAGTTCTTTGCTCCATTCTCTGGGGATCCTCTATCAGCTATCAAGATGTAGAACATCACTATCAAGAATAAGCGTGCTCAATCTTGACCACCTCGATCATTCCTCTGCTTGCTTGTTTTCCTTCTGGATCTTGTGTTCTTGACAGGATTTGACTCGAGGGTCTTTTGCCCTGATGGACTGGTAGAGTTTGCCAGATTCGTTGGGATTGCAGCTTCCTTGTTCAGTGCAGATTCTGATATCGGATTTTTCGTAGTCCCATGGGAAACAGGTTTTTCATAAGAGATAACTGAATCGAGAGCATAAATGCGTAGAGCAAGAGCAGAAAGAGTAGAGACTTTAGCTGCTGTTGAAGGTGACGACCAAAACCACCAATCACTTCTCAGGTACTCACTTTTAATAGTTTCCTCAAGTGTGATAATGGCTTGAATCATCTGAAAACGAACAAGAACAATAAAATAAATTTTGCGAAAAGACAGCTATCTCAGGTAAAATACAATACAAAGACATGAGATTTCATATTACTGGATGAATTCAATTTTTTAGGGGCAATTTAGGTTATAAGGAAATTACATGTCCCATTAGTAGTGCAAAGGGCCATAGATTACAAGGGCATAAACAGAAACAACATCAAATCAAGAATAAGATGGCGCCCCATGTAAATTTTGAAGTTAAATTAGGAAGTAGAAAGGTACGCTAACCTCATGAATTGTATTTGCAGATTTCACAAATCTGCGCCATGCACATCTCCTATTGTGATTTGACCTTGAAATTCTTAAAGCGCCTTCAGGCAGAGCAGCATCCATATCAAGCAAGCTGATCTTAAGAATCCGTAGGATTTCAGCAGCTCTGCCAACTAAAGGTCTCCATGGAGAATCCGAAATAATATAACTTTTGGACAGCGAAAGTACTAGATTCTTATCCGCCATCGGAGAAACCTGATTCCTTTCACTCATAGATATAGATTTATGTTTGTCAACTTTAGATCCCTCCTTGCCCATAACCTTTTCTGCGCATCTTGACAAATTATTTAATTTCTTATTTTTGTTCATGGAATCAATAGCACGGGGATCGTTACCTGATTCCTGCTGCTGATTTATCAAATCTGTTTGGATTTCTCCTGCACTAACCTCATTTTCCCTCAGAGAGCCCAATTCTAGTGCAGGATCACTTGGATGAGGAAACTCACCTGGTAGAAAGGATGGAATACCACCAGAAGCTATAAGTCCGATGTCCTTTATCATTTCCTTCATTGGGGATTGAATGATAAACCTGGCTTTGATTTCCTCGTAATTAAATGGACATTCTGGCTCAACAGAACTTAATCCATCCCTGGGCTTCTCATTTATAGATCTTTGAATAATTCCCGTTTCAGCAGAGCATCTCTCCTGAGGTGATGCATTCCTCGACTTTTTGCTCTTTGAGGCATCTTCTGTTGTTGGGCTTCTCTTAGAAGTAGATCCCCCAGTTTTGCAATTTTCAATGGAATGCTGGCTTAATTCATTAACCATTGAAAAACTCTGATGACAAGAAGGACAATGTTCTTTAGAAGGCCACAAAAGCTCTAGGCACTCGCATCTATACATCACACCATTCTGACTTACTTCAGAAGCATGATTTTTATGGATGCCAGTGGAGGTCTTATTCTCTAAGCAAGGACCAAATTTCTTCTTCAAAGCACTCATAGAATTTGTAGCCGGTAAAGTTATTCTCCCTTCAGAGTGAATTGAAGAAAATGATTCATGTTTGTTAAGAATTTGATTTTCAGCATAAAACGAGTCTTTAGGTTTTGTACATAGCCACTGCAATATAGAATCTTTTAAATCTTTCTCTCTCTCATTGCTTTCTTGCAGCCAACTTAGTAGTTTCTCAATTTCAGACTCAGACTCATAGGACATCCATGTAGAAGAATTAGGAACCCCAATGAACTCTTCAGGACCCCTCTTTTTGGAAGTCAAGCTCCCATTAGCTACAATCCATGGATGAGTATCTGGCCAGCATAATACCCAATAAACCCTGCCATTAGAATCTCGTCCCAAGAAATCCTTCCGAAGAGATACCTTGAGAAGTTCCGATTCTGTAGAAGCAATTGGAGTCTGCAAACCAGAAACATCATTTTTGTAATCATTTGCAGAATGGGCATGCTCCAACATATGGCTGCTAGGTGTCGACTGGCCAGCAGATAGAAAGGAACTCCGTTGTTCAGTAGACACAGGTAATTCGTTCAAGCAACTGTCTCCTTGAGGTAGATGCACATGGGGAAAGATGTTTTTCTGTTGACTTTGAACCACTGAACACTGCTGATATCGTAATTGGCCCAATGCATCAGAAACATTTACAGCTTGACTACTACTGCTGGCACAATGTTTAACCAGATTGCTTCTCGAAGGAGGCCAACCGGGCTCTTTATTGTAATCACTTTGTCTATCGAGCTGTAATGGATTCTCCAGGTGATCAGAGAAGGATGAGATGCTAGCATTTGCTTTCTCCACATTTGCAGCAAAAGGTTCTTCCTTGGATTGCAGAGTTTTCAATTCAGAAGAGATAGAGCGAAGTTTTTGCTGCAATTCAGATGTCCGGGAGGCACGTTGATCTATGTGGTCATGAATGGTAGCTGAATTCAACGCCTCATCAAACAAGAATTTTAAAAGGAGAACTCTCTGCATAGAGTAGAACACCAGAACTATCTCAAGAAAAAGAAAGAGAAGTTGCATGCAAGCAATAAAATACTGGCATGAAATTATAGCATGGCTCCTCGTGTCAAAGGAGAAAAGAAAAAGACAACTAAATTAGTTGATCAGTTTTGCCTTCCCAAAATATTTGAAGGTCAGTTCTAGTCCCCCCTCCTAAGCTTGTACTTTTTCTTGCATTAATAAAATTCCCATCCTTGTGGTTGTTGTGCTGCTAACGCAGCACCTGTATGAGTTCTGAGAATTGTACGCAGGGAATTGTTCATTTTTAATTCGACAAAAATAGTAATAAGAAAATCAAACTTAATAAAGATGCGAAAGAGGTAATCAGACAAACCTCATTCACTGTAAACTCCCAATATTCTTTTGTCTCAAGCAGGTTTACTAAACGCGTCATTGATTCCAAAAACTTGTGCATGAACTCTCCCTGATTTTTTCTTTTCCCATGTTGACTTACAGCAGAACTGTGGGCTGCACTTCCAGAAATTGATTTACCAACACAAGAAGGGCAATACCAGTTTCCTTCCGGGATTTTAGTAAGTGGAGGACTCAAGCAATATCTATGATACTCAGAATCACAGTTATCACACAACAGGACGTTGTCATCATCTCTGTCCATGCCACACACCTTACAAATGCCTCCATCCCAAGGAGCCCTAGGAAGTGAGATTTCATATATACTGGCAAGAAAGTCATCTCTCTCCTTTATAGCTTCACCACTTGAACTATCAAGATCTGCAAACTCAGCAATTTTATGGACAAGGGTAATAACCTGGAAAAAAGTATAAGCATGTTAAGCTCAGGTAAAGAACGAGAGGATCCAAGTATTTCAAGGCTTCAATTTGGTCACATCACACTATTAAGAAGGAAACTGGGGAATAAATATCAAGCAACCTCTTTCTCATACAGGTCTTCAAACTTTTGGGACAATTTTTCAGCTACACCAATCAAATCAGATCGGTCTCCGTATGCAGTGCGTAAATTATTACAAACCTGACAAAAATGAGTCAGAAAACTTGGTATTCAAATTGCAAGGTATTCATAAAATCTTTTAGGAAATTCACACAACACTTTATCTGGACAAGGAAACAAAGTTTCATGAAGTAATGAGCGTGCCAAAATAAAAATTATCTATCTTTGTTTCTGGATGAAGTGCTCCAATTTCGACTAAATCTTCAGTTATTCCTGTCAACTTCATCAACTGATCAAACCTTATAAATGAGATTAATTTATGGTTCATATTAACTTGAAAAATGAGAATAAGTTGGGCATACAATAAAAAATTAAGCAACTTGCAGAAAACATACCTCTCGAACATCATCAATAAAAGCTTCATGTGATTCACCGTAGGCCCCACCAGCCAATCTCAAATCAATAGTCCTGAAGTCTAAAGGACGAGATACCATTGCAGGGTATCCAAGAAGTCCCTCGTCATCATTATCATTAGGACTTAGAAATGTTCTCCCTAACAAATTGCAGAACACTCTATCTTTATCTGCAGCAGCAGCACGCCGTAGCACTATACGGCATTGTTTCATGATCAGATCAGAGAGATTGATAATAATCCATCCTTTTTCTTTCTTCTGAGCCTTCGGCTGTGGAATTTCACGGCTCACATTTGCCAACACTAAGATAACTGCTCTCTGTATTCAATAAAATAAAGAAAGGACAAGTTCAGCTAAATTTAGCACACATGTTCAGATAGCAAAACCCGTCTTTTGTAAAGATGCCAAGTGTGTGTTTGGTAGTGAAAATTAGTTAGCAGTAGATAGTATCAAAGAGGAAAAGGAATTTACAACTTGTTCATTATGGTGTCAAGTACTATGTACCAAATAGGTACCAAGAATTTATTGTTGCTAGGAAAAATACAGCTGATAGATAAAAACATGTAGATAAAAAAATATCACCTTGGTGGGCCCGGATGCATTACCCTTGTAAACTTCCTTGCTGATAGAATGCTCTAATATCTTCCTAACTGATTCAGGTGGCTTTCTCTCTAAAGCTTCAAGTATACATTTTTTTATCCGAGCTCCAACATTTGTGGGTAGCTTTCTTACAGGTTCAAGCACTTCTGCCCACTCAGGAAGTGCACCCTCAGTCGCCTCAATAGTTTGAGAATCACTTCTTGTATCGGACTCTTTCACGAATATGGTAACAACCTCACTCTTACCCTTCAATGACCCAAATATTTGCTTCATAGCATCTGCAAGAATCTGCAAATTACATACATTACGACATCATTAACTAAACGAACAACATTATATGAAAATCAAGGAAACAAACATAAAAACCATGGGGCATGGGAAATAACTTAAAGCTAAAACAAACAGCGCATAACAAAATCAACAAAAATGTCTTGGAACTTATTGACCTCCTAGCATACAACAAGAAACTGCATATATCGCAGAATCCCAGGGATCATCAACCAGACATAACTTTGTTACGCAATTTCAGTCTAGCAATTTTAAATGAATTAAATTATGAGATGAATATGAATCAAATTGCATCAAAATACAAGCAGGAATAGTTCAGTAAATCCTACCACTGCATCAGCCTCCAATGCAGCTATGCCGGTAAGGGACCCACAAAGTGTTCCGCCATCACCTCGTAGGCAATGGAAGACTTTTCCACTCTCACGGCTTGCAATTTCTGTAGATTCAAGATTGCCCTCCATTGACAAAACAGCCAAAATGTATCTACGAGCAATTTCAGGCCAAGTTAGTTCATTGACAGGCAGCATATTGAGCTTTGCTTTCTTTAGAGCAGCTGAGAAATCGATATCTTTCTTCCTTCCTTTTCTTGATTTGTATTCTCCCGAATCAAAATTTGGACATACATGTACTGCCACCTTAGACAGAAGCTCTGGAACAAGCAGATTCAGCAGTGAGCCATGAATCCTGGCCAAAATTAAACCAGTACATCTGCTGAGACAGGCAACTCTAGCTGGAAAAACCACCACATCTCCATTGTCCAGAGTTTTATGTCCAGAATTTTGCATAGGATAACTGTCTAACCAAGGGACTATTAGTTCAGATTCAAGTTCCCGAAAAGAAAAAGGTTTTCCTAGCCCCAGAACATCTAAGAAATGCCACGCGAGCTCCCAAACCTGATGAAGAATGGAAGAAATCATAAGCACGTAAAAATAATACTCTACTGACTTTCTAGAAGTAATTTTAAGCACAACCCCAGCATGCTCTTAATCCCAAAAATTCAGTACACGATACCTGAAGAGCATCTCCAATCAAGCATGCAGCAAGCTTTGAGCTTAGTGGCTTGCCAGGAGGACAGGGATCCCTCTGTGAGTCATGTGTCTGCAACTTAGGTCTCTTATAATTTCCAGAAGAAGAGTCAGATTCTGGGTCACCTAGTAAATTGCTCTTCCTCTTAGCCAGGAGGAACCCACTTCCAACTGTTTGTAGGCTTGCCTTTTGCTTTCTATCATTCAGAAACTTATATTCTGAACAAGTGGTAACTCCCGGAAGCTTCTCTAGTATTTCCTGAACGAATTCTGCATCTAGTCCAAACCTGTCTCGTCTTAACCATGCTAACAGCATTTCACAAGCTGTGTTATACTCGTCTTCATTTTGAATTGATTGTGGGATGTTGATAGGACCAGCTGAGCAAGAAAATTTTGATAAAGAATCAAGAATGTCAGGGTTTTCAGTATGTGTTTCATCTGGACCATGAACACAGAAAAACAGAAATGTACCCTTTTGCTTGTACGTCTCATGGAAAGTGTTAAGAAAAAATTGGGAGACCATTTCCCACACAGATGATAATGACTTCCCCTCCACTTGAAATTCCCCAATGTTATCTTTCACTCCTAAGAGACCAATTACTTTTGTTCTGGAACCTTGAGGTAATGTTGAAGAATTTACTTCTTGAGAATGAACAACTTCTTTTCCTTTCTTTGAAATCGAGATGTTATCATCCAGACTTGGTGGGCTGTGTTCATTTAGCATCATATGTATGGAAACACTTTCATCATCAACCACCCGGGATATGGCTGAATCATCTTTCCCCAGTTTGTCATCCCCATAGCAGGAACTCAATTTCGGCCTTGAGAGGACAGTTGAACCAATTGGAATGGGATGCATGCTACATGGATATCTCCGGACCTTAAAAGTCGGGCCAGACTCGCCACCATCTTCAACGTCACATACAAAAAAGGATCCAGTAATTTTATCATGCCAGCTCGATCGGTAACCAACAGGCCAGATCTGGTTAGTGTTATGGTATGATGGTCGTGAGTCAATATTTCCAGCGGAAACAAGAAAAAATTCTTGAAACTGAATTGGGAAGCCATCCTGGAAAACAGTTTAAATGATATTCAGGATAAGATTGGGATATAACTACCCATGCAAGGTTCGTGAGTTTTTTATATATGCAATGACCTGATAAGGAGCTGCTCTCACACTGCACTCGTATAAATGAATACAAAGCACAGAGAATGCCCCTATATATGTATTTTAAAGCCAAAGACACAAGCAGAATTCATGAGCATCTGAAGGAGAAGAGGATGCAATTGACAAGACAAAAGCTGATCTATTGAATACTTAGTTTTATGTAGAGGAATTTGTTGAGGTTTTGCACGAATCACTCAACTTTTGGAAGTAAAATTTATCACAAATCACATAATAATAATGAAACTATTACTAATGCAATTATTCTTATTATTGAAGGTGGAAGGTGGATTTTGGTAAAATCGAATTGTAGTTTAAAGAATGAATACAAATAGATTGCACACGTACTCCTCGGTTATCTGGACCATCTATGGTCCCTGAGCCTGACAAAAAACCCTGCCCATTGGCACTCCTTGGAGTGCTTTGTCTTTGTCTACTGTTTCCAACTGTCAGAAATCTAGAGGTCTCCTTCACTTGATCATTTTGCAATTCATTTTGAACACCGAATCCATTACTTCCACTCTCAGTCTCCACACAAGGATAGCTTAACAACAACCCCAAATAGCGAGCAACATCTTCCTTTGATTTGATCCGAGTTCCATCTGGGGCAATATAAATGACAGAGGTTGTGCAAATTTCTTCATCGTAATCTAATTCCATACACCAACCTTCTCCCAAAACACCTTTTCTTTCAGAAATATATTCTCTCAGAGACTGCAGATACGCCATGTTTGAACTCTGAGTAGAATATTCAGTTCCAATATAATTACTAGTCCTAAGCCTCCCATGATACGTAGTATCTTTAAAACCTGATATAGTAGTGTTCGTTGCAACGCATAAGGTCTTCCGAAGATTATATTCATTTTCAGCATATAAACAATCTGACTGTTTAATTGTGGTACAATGGCTGGAAAGAGAAGTAAATTGCGAAGCTTGTATTCTGCAAAGTAAAAACGTGAGAATTAACACATTTGAGACAGAAAACCCTGTTGTAAGGAGTATAAAATAGCAAGCAAACTAAATAAATAGCAGTTCATTCAGTAAATTTAACATAAAAGAATATCTAAAAGGCAATAATCTGACAAAGATGCATGTGCAAAAAATTAGAAAAAGAAGTGAGTTTATAATCATTTTCATTCAGCTTTGTGGTACACAATTAGGACATGCATTGGGTATACACTAGCAAACCTCCATGTTCTACCATACATGGAAAAAGTATAACAGAATCTAAAATAGATCTTAACTCAATCTTCTAAAAGATCCTACAGAACACACAGAAGGCTCAGCAGCAAAACCAACAGTGAAAAATAAACAGGACCAAACAAGAGAAGAAGCCAAAAGGAAGGGAGAAAACCCAGTATTAGAAAGGAGCAGCCAAAGAACAGTGACGCTGCTACCAACAAAAATTTCTAACCAAAGGCCATTGCCAACAACAGGGTAGCAACCACGAGCTATTGACGAGCCCAAATAGTTCAATCAGATAGGTTTTGTTATCCAAAAGCTTAAGAGGTTAACTTTAGTATATAGCTGGTAGAATAAAATTCCCACTGCCCTAAAATAGATGGACTGTAACAATAATCTAGAAGCTAGAAAATACTGATTCAGGACATCCTAACATCCACAAGCTAGAACTAAGTTGTTTGATCAATTTAGCCTTCAAGCTTTCTTCTGATTTACGAAATAAGGAAAAATAATACATAAATCTAAGCAGCCAATATTACTCCAATGAAGGGGCAGATCCGGTAACTATAGAATTTCTCCCACATTTTGTGCTTATTGCTTACATATGTGCAGCCAAAGGCATTGGCGGGATTCATGGAAGGTCCAGTATAGCTAGCACCTGCAACAACCAAGGCAACAGTTGACAAGGCAAGCATTAAATTCTCGTGCGGCCTGGCTGTCTGAGGACAGGTTAAGGTAGGGCCTGCCTGGAATGTAAGGAGGTGAAAATTGGAGTTTGCTTCTCCTGAGATTGGGTAAGGGAAACGGTAAGGACCTCTTAAACCAGGATAAAAGTAGATTGCTAGAACACTAAAGGACACCGAGAAGGACAGCGACAGCGATTGTGAAGGGTAAAACCCCTCAGCAATTGCTCCAGCGTTCATGTCAACTTTTAGAAAGCAACCATCTCAAATCTAAACACAATAGCCTTGTGGGGAATTCTGTAGAGAATTTCTTGAACTGAATGCCAAAATCCTTAAAGAGTGTCCACAACTACACAATTCCCAGATGCTTATTAATTCATCAATATCCTAGTAAATTTATAACAAAAATCATCAATATCTATATTACTTCTATTTCAACCCAACATTAAATTTTGCAAATTTAATGTTTCCTGGACGACATAACAAGGAGATAATCAAATACCCAATACCAATTAATTAATAATATCAACGACCATGAAATCTAGCAATAAATTGAATAATTCAGATAAAAGCTGGCGAGAGAAGTAATAATAAGTATTCAAAGAAATCTACCAATTATGTGACTTTCGAATCAGAAAAGATGATGAAATGTGCTAAATCAAATAAATCTATATAGAATTTACCAATTGAATTCATGTTTTAAATTCATGTTTTAATCCAGCCACCCAATAACCGCACCAACCAGCCCCGGCAGCCTAACCAAAGGTCAGACAGCAGAGGCAATATCTACAGCCACCAACCCCAGAAACACATAGCAAGGCTGCGGCACAAGGCTGCTCACTAGAGAGAGGAAGCCAAAATGACTACAAAAACAACAATATAGCCAAAATCCTAACCTGTAAAACCTTAAACAAAGGAATGGACTAAACTTCCATTAATAAAGAACCTAAAAGAACCGATTTCATGCTTTAAATGAAGACCACCACCCAAAGAGACTGTCCATATTGGAGCCAGCCATCCAATACCCACACCAACCAGCCCCGTAGCCTAGCCAAAGGTCAGGTAGCAGAGGCAAAATCAACAGCCACCAACCCCCCTACCAACACATAGCGATAAGATAACAAATGGAGTCAAAAGAACGCTGCCACCAACAATCAACAAAATCACATGATTTTCAAAAGTCTATATTGATAGGAAAACTGCACCAATGTCTGCCAAAACGAATTTGACTGGACGAGGGGCACAAGGCCGCTCACTAGAGAGCGGAAGCCAGAGTGACTACAAAGACAAAAATTTTAATTGCAAAACCCTAACATATCAAACTTTAAACAAATGAAAAGAGTAAACTACAATTAATAAAGAACATAAATAACAATAATGTCTAACACAGAAGGTTTGACTTGTTAAGTTTATATATTTCCTAAACAGAATACTTGCAAGAGCATAAATGATATTGTGGCCACCAAACTTCCTCTTCACTATGATGTCAATTAAGGAAACAAGTGTGTTTCATAAGGTTTCACAAAGCACCACGACTTTCAATAATTAAAAACAATAAAATGGAAAGGACAGAGAAGCTAGACATGATTACTACCTCAAAAGGAATAAATAATGTTTCTTGCATTTAGTGTCGCAAAGATTTTTTAGCACAGTTGGCACCAAAGAAATGTTCACAGCGTGCCCTTTTAAATGGCTAAATGATATGTGGCTTTTTCCATGCAATAATGTTGTTACCTGTGATCTATGGGTTCTGGTGCATGTATCGGATATGGATACGTGTCTAGGAGTTGTCCCTTTTTTTAAAAATCTAGGATATAGGTATTCTCAAACACGTGGTCATCTATTTGTTGGAACAATTTGTTTCTATTAAGTCCATGACAACAAACTTTAGATTGAATCATCTTCCGTTGGGAGATTTCTTGCATTATATAATAAAAGTATTACCTTATATAGCTATGATATCAAACTAAATATGATAGATGTAATCAACATAAATATGGTAAATAAAATTATATACATAATTATGTGAAGCCATAATTTTCATCAATATTTGTGATCTTCGTCAATCTCCAAGATTTCCGTCGATCTCATTGGCGTCCCCTCAAATGGATGCAGATTATCAAAAAGCATCAATTTGACTGATGTACAAAAGAACTCAAGGGCCCAACTAACAATCCATATAAAATGTAACTAAATTCATTCAACAACTCCAATGTCGAATCACTAAAATAAACCTCCAACTTCATAAAAGCTTGCATCGTAAGCAAGCAAGCTATCAAAATAGGTTTGGGATGGCAGGAAATGCACCGCACTCAATGCACCAAATAGTCACACATTGACAAAAATTCTATCAACCGTAGACCACCATAAAAATCACATGTTGACAAAAATACTATCAACCGTAGACTACTAGAAGAAACCCACACTGGAGAGGTTGAGTTATGACCAAAGAAAATCGAGGATTCAATAAAAAGCCTACGGGGTAGGCTCTGATACCATGAAAAACCTTTGAGTGAATCATTTTCCCTTAAAGAATTCCTTGCATTATATAGGAAGAGAAACCTATACAAATATGATATCAATCTAAATATAGTAGACGTAATCAACATAAATATGGTATATACAATTATATACATAATCATGTTAAGTCATAATTTTCGTCAATTTTCGTCATCTTCATCAATTTCCATGATCTCTATCGATCTCATTGCCAGTCCAATGCATAATTTGGAAAGGGTCTAATTAATTTGCCCAAAACCCACCTTACCATATTTCTATGCTACCAACTTTATTAATCTGTATTAATGTCAAGAATGTACATTGACCTATACATCTTAACTCTTCTTTGTTCACTACATTCCCCATCTTCCAATAACTTCTTTCTCCCTTCTCAAGAACATCCCCCACACACCTCTTCGTCTTCATCCTTTGTCCGAAGCTTCTCTCTTTATTCTTCCTTTTCTCTAGTCCCCATGGCAGTCTTTTCCTAGATCATTTGGATATTTCACCTATTTGCAAAATTTCACCATTTTCACAACCCAATTTTTCTACTTACTGCTTGAATAATTGCTTTGTTGCCTAAATTTGGAGGTTGGCTTCCTCTTTTCCCTAATGCAAATTAGTTTCTTTGTCCTTTTCTTTTTAGTATCAATTATCACTGTTTCGTTCTCTGCTTCCTTTCAAATATGAAGTGGATTTGCATTGTTGTGCCAAAAGATTATAGACAGATCCGATACTTGTGTGCATGTCTTGTCATGCCAAACATATATTTCCTCAAAAACGAAGAGTCCAAGCATCAAAGTTGTTATGTGTAATGAGCTAGCAAAATAATGGACTTTCCATGTAAGTTATTGTATGGACAACAAAGAAGGAAAGAAAGTAATCACGAAATATAATAGACTTTTCATGTGTTAAATCGGCATTAAAATAGTTGGAATAGATAATTATATGATTAATTTTCATTTTCCCTTAACTTCATATTTCATAGTATTAGTTGAGGGGTATGTCTTGATAATAGCACTCAAAATTTATAAAGTGTAGCGCCTGAAGTCGTACTCTTTTTGAAAAAAAAAAAAAAATTAGAGATTGTGCAAGTGTCAATGTGTCATAGCATCCTTAAATGAAGAGGAAAAGCTATATTTGTTCCCAATTACACCTATTGATAGTCATATTTAAGTGAAAATCCAACATTGAGACTTCTTTGAAAGTAAATCATCTTTTTCCCACTATTCCAGGTAAACAAGGTGAGAAAATATTTGGAAGCAATATTCTTAAGTTTTCAACTTCAAAAGGTATCAAAATATTAATTTTATAATTCAAATTTGATATTATACGAATATTGTTTGTCTACAAGTAAATAAAGTATGAGTTGTTTCTTTTTTAACAGGTCTCATGGCATTGCATTGAATGCCATTGCATGTTTCCTTACTAAGCTTCTTTGGCTTCCAATGAAGTTATTTTCCATGAAGGAGTATTTCATGTCAATATCAAAGTGCAAAAGGAAAGAAACTACGAGAGAAATGATCTTGGTCCTCATTCAACACTATGTTTCAAGCGAAACATATAAGTTGAACTAACGGAATATTTTTAACAAATAATCCTAAACCAAGTGCCAAATGATAGTTTTAGCTTATCATTGACAAATACCATCTAATTCTTACAATTTTAGCATGTAAGATGTTGGATACTTTCATTCGTAAAATGTTGGATAATTTCATCCATAATATGTTTGATGCAAGTTTCTATACACGGTCAACTATTGATGTGACAAATTGAAAATAACTTCCCATCATTTTTTAATTCATGATGGACAATTATGGCAACATTTGCACATAAAAAATCTTCCTTTTTTTAGGGAAAACCGTATAAATGGATAGATCTAAAGGGTATAATTTCCACTTTCATTGATTGTATTGAAATAACATGTCCTTAAACTTTATTTTCATTGATTTTCCCAAAATTCCCTATCAAACGCCTCTAGCAAGATTAATAGGATATTGAATGGCATCTCATATCATGACCTGTCAAGTTCCAATGACAAATCCATGTTATATTGAATTGTGTTACAACTAAACAGGTTCAAATTAGGACAAGGAGAAATATGTCACATTGGATTGTGTCACATTTAAGCACATGTCCTGGTGTACTCATAAGTATCAGGGCACTACTTTTGTTGCTCAAAATTAACAAATTGTGCCTCCTATGTCTACTTTACAATAAGGCAACTTTTAAGCATAAGATTTTCCACAAATCCAAATTACACTCAAACGAAAAGGAAAATAACTCCATGTATGCAACAAGTATAAAAAGGTGACTATATAGTCCTAACTTCCAAATGCTTCCAATGTATATATATTGATATGAATTGGGTACTCTCGAAAATAATAAAAATAAGTGTTGCTGTGATGCAACCAAAATAAAAACCTCCAGCCAAAAGTGCCTATATTCATCTCGACACAATCTACATCCACATCAAGCAGTGACGAACTAACTCTTGTGCCTTCTAACCTCCCATCAACTTGGGATGGTGTGGGCATAGTCCACCCTAGAGATGGTATCTTATTCTCAATCTCCATAAGTCTGCAATTAGAGACATCGATTAGTGTCACAGCCGCGGAAAGGAAGGTTGCTGGCTAATTTGACTCGAACGACCAAGTTATATATGAGTGTAAAATATGAATGTAAAAGGTACAGTTTAAAATTGTAGCTTATCATTCTTCAGTAGGTATTCTTGTGAGTATATATCCTTCTTCATATAGACGAATAAGTGGAGATGGAGAGTTCTCGTGTTTTTGTCAGGTGGAGAGTTTCCATGTTCTCCGTCAGTTGTCGATAGTCAACTACCTTCCGCGTGGAGGGAATGGAGGGACAGGTGTCTCCAAGTACTAGTCAGCTAGTCACATCACATATGAACTACAACTGTAGATGCCTTAGAAGTCATGTTGTCACAAACTCTTGTTATGGGAACTTGTTCCTAAAGTCACATTCAGCATCTCAAGCTATTCTTCCACTGTGGGTGTAACCTCATCTACGTAGCTAACCAAGTGGAAAAGGTTGGGCCCTTAGTTTCGCACCTGAGCTGATTTCTTCATTGGGTCCCAGTGGTCATCCTTGACTCATATTTGTTGACCCATGTCAATGTCATCTTAGTGAACTATGAGCTATCTCTATAGCTCTAGCATATTCTTCTCGACCCTTTGCATTGAATAGTAGTCGAGTATGATTTTGAGCATGAGAGAGTCATACGCATTCCTATGGATAACCTCGTTCTAGAGCTACCTTAATGTCGTGTCATCATGTGAGGGTCCATGCATTGCTAACTGGGCAAACTTACAAAATGGTATGGTAAAACACCTGTATTTTCCATGTCAAAAGACAGTTCACTTTGCCAAATGATAAAAAGGTCTTTTACAAATTCTGTCATAGCCTGCTAGACCCTAGCAATCTAAATAGGTATTTCAATTGATTTACTGCAACTTCAAAGTGAAACAAATGAATTACTTCACCCACCCTAGTTACATGTACTATATCTTGATTTAACTCGGTTAAACTACTTTCTTCTTTCTTTGACCAAAATAACATGGTTGCCTAACCAGAATCAGGCATATAAAAATTACTCAATCTCCAAACTGTACAAGTTTACAGCATTATAGAGACAGCAGTATTTTATAACCAAGCCTTTTGCAGCATCAAAGGGGAACTTTTGTCAAACAACTAACTACAATACTAGAAAACTATCGTCCTCTGGAGCACCATGATGTGGAACTTGTGTGAAAAAAACAACTTGGTAGGGTAACCAAAGATTGTGGTGACAATGGAAAATAAATCATTTTCCCAATGAAAAAAAAATCCAATTGAATCCAACTCAACCTAAAATAGTTTGCAACTGTAGCACCAGACACTTGAACAATTACAAATGCCTGACGGCCATAGGTTAAAATGATCGGTTGTATAGACCTCAAAATTTTAGGTCGAACAGAAGACATGTTTGGTTATCTAGACCTCTGTGAAATTGTATAATGCAACATTTCTGCAAGCTCGAGAGATTGTAAGGCTGCTGGTTGCGTAAATAAAATCATGTGAAGTGAAGATTGTATACTTGATCTATCATCCACAACATTAAAAAGGTTATAAAAACAGAAAACAAAAAAAAGGCAATAAATCAAACAATTGAACATAAAAGGAATAGGAAAATGACTTCAGACACATGCAACCACACGCGTTAAAAAAAACCTGGAGAAACATAGAAATTCACTGTTTTACTTGTTCTCAATTTTCATTGTGAAAATAAACAAGCATTAAATGCTTGAAAAAACTAGAAAGGGAAAAAAAAAAGGATAAAAAAGGAAAGAGTATTCATACTTGCTACTGCCACCGTGATCCACTTGTGGGTCCCGCCTCACCAGAACCGCCACGTCAGCAGTCAGGTCCACCAAATTTCGCTCCCTCTGGGTCTCCGCCTCGCGTGGGAGCGAAGCATTGATGTTGAAAACCCCTCCACCTCCGCCAACAGCAGCGCCGTCTCCTCCACTTCCACTCCCGCCATTTTTTAGCAAGCAGTGGAAACACCTCCAATCCTGCTGCGGCTGCTCCGTAAGCCTCCCTGCCGGAATCCTACAAACAGAGCACACAGAAACACCACTTACCGTCGCCTCCGCCGCCGGTACCGTGATCACTACTTCTTGGGCTACACCGGGCGATGAAATCGGAACCTCGTTCAGATCTATTTGAGGTCTCGTGCTCACATTTGCAGCCCCCCTCTCACTCTCCATTTCCAAATACTTTCACAAAATTATCACAAAAAACTTTCAACATTACCACTCTTACCACAACTGCGATGCCCTCTATACGAGATGCATTTTATATAGCCAAAAAAATAGGGTCTTTTGGGAATTCAATCAAAATGGCAAAAAAACACCGCTTCGATACGTTGATCGGACAGAAAAGGGGATGTTACCTACCCAAAGAAGGCGGTGTGGGGAAAGAAAATTTTGTAATTTTGTAAGAAAAAACTGAGAAAATGAGGGGTTAGCGTGGGAAATGTGAGGTGGGGTGAGGACTGAGGTGAGGTGGAGAGAGCTGGGTTTCTCGAGAATGGTGAAAGGGAAAGAATGGTGGTGGGCAGTTATATTTCGGCTATGGCGGATGGAATGACTAATTTACTCTTGTTTAATCGAGTAATTGGGGCTTTTGTGAAGGGCTTTGGAAAATGGGAAGAAGAACAATTGGGAGTAATGAGATGAATAAGCACGTTTACAATTTTGGAATTATTTTGAAAATATTGGTGTGTTTGGACAAAAATTAATAATTATGTTACCTGGTAATGTCAATATGTATAGAATTAAATGTTAGGTTGAATTAAATACAAAGATGTTTGACTCATTTAATTAATCTTATAATGTATTATCACTGAGGTCGATATCAGTGATGTCAAATAGCATTTCTCAAAGATTAATGATATAAAAGTGTTCGTTGGAAAGTGATTTTAGTAGCAGAGTAGTGTCAAGTAATTTTAGTTTGGAAGTCCTTTTTCTTTGTATAGGTTACATTCATTTTCTTGTCCGATCAAAGTAATCTGCCTCTTTCATTGAATTCCTCAAAGACCCTCTTTTTTTTTTTCTTGCCTTATTATATAAACTCTTTCAAAGGACCTCACATATGTCCCTCGTCAATTTTTCTTACTTTTAGAAAAAAAAAATTATATCTATTAATCTTAAACCATTATCACATTGTGTGTTTTTGTTATTTTATTTATGATCTTAATGATAGGTTATGTAATAATAATTAATAACACTGGTAATAAATAATGAAAACTTAAAAATCGTTGAATTATATTAAAAAGATTACTCAAAGTAAATCAATTTATTATCATCTGTGTTGCTGTGATCATATCCGACAAACACTTTATTATAAGGAATATTATTGATATCAATGGTTCTTAATAACAATTGACATAATTAAATGAGTCATATATCCTAATATCCAATTCAACATATTATTTAATTTCATATGCATTGGCACAGAACTAGTATTAAACAATGTTGATACTATATAACTTACTTAATTTTTATACAAACACATCAATATTTTCATAAAAATAAAAAATGCCCATTAATATCTCCACCTAATTTTCATTCAAAATTTAAATGTCCTAAATATTCATTTACACTTGTCAAGCATTCTTATCCATCCCATTGTTACCATTGAAATCCTTCCCAATTTCCAAAGTCCTTCTCAAAATCCCAAATTGCTCTGTACCGAAATATAACTTCCCACATTTTGTTTCTCCTTTCGCAAGAAAAAAAATTAGAGTACTCCATATCACTATCAATAGTGGCGAAAACTTCTAGAATTTTTTTTTTTCGTGTTTTACAAGTGTTAAGAAATATTTTGGGATTAACGCTTGAAAAAAAAAAAGAATATTGTTATTTAACACTACTAATGTTACAACACGAGCCTAGATGACATTAAATAAAAGGTAAAACTAATGAGTCGCTTAATTCTACTTTTCATTGATTTTATCACATAATAACACCTAAATTAGCATTGAATCACCAAAAGTGCTAGATAATATTATTCAAAAAAGGAATAAGAATTATGAATTGACTTTTTTGAAAACTATTTTTCGAGAAATTGAAGAGTTTTATAATTTTTTATAAAAACCTATCCCTCAAAATGTTTCCAAAAGAGCCAATTAATATACCCACCTCATTTTATTGGTTTTGAATGTTAACAACTATAGTGACACGTAACACGTAAATTTTGAAGGTATGTACAAAAAGGAACACTCTTCATTTTAGTAAGTTAAGAGATTAAAAACTCAATAATGATCATTGATGGAAACTCAAAAATATAACATTGAACTAAATTAATATAGCACTCTGCATACATACATATTTTACTCAAACTAAAACAAATAAATATTTACTTATATTAACTATAGCGCCCACTTTACATTCATACAAATTATACTCAAAACTAAAACTAATTGATTTTACACTTAGCCTTGTTTGACCCACATTTTTTAAAAAATACATTCTTTCAATACTCATCTTCATCACAAAATTTTCAATAAAATAATATTACACACAAATCCGAAAAAAAAATATTCATTTTTAACCACATATTTTCATCACAACACTATTTAAAATACATTATTTTTTTAAAAATGTGCATCAAACAGGGGCTTAAGTTTAAAAATAAAATGCAATTCCTAAGAACCAAATCAAATCCCACAAACACTCTTAATAACATCGATGTCGATAAACACTCATTATATTTTATTGCATCGCCAATAATTATCAATTTGATGAAGAGTAATGATAAGTGTATTTTATACACTTGTTCGGGTTTTAAAATAGTAATATTTGATAGTTTTTCAAACAAAATATATCTTAAATTTGTGTATTTTATGTTATATAGGTAAAACCCAATGGTTGAACGAGTAATCGAAAGAAAGAAGTGAAAAGTGGTGAAAAATGCAAAATCCAAAGTTTGAGGATCAGATTGTAAATATTCAATAGTTGATTTGAATCACAAGATGATACTTTGAAAATTGCTAGGAGACAATTGGATAGAATTAGAATTCAAAAAGAAATGGAATATGAACAAAATATTATAATAATCAATTTCCAATCGCACAAGTTATATTCCACATTTTTAATTGAAAATTGAGATCTATTTTTAGCATAGTAAACGTTCGAATTGGAAATATTATATTTCTATCAAATTTGTATCATTTTGAATTATCTTTCCAACTCACTTTGGATTGTCTCAGTCGGATATCGAGAGATAAAGTTATTGCCAAAATACTGATTGTTGTTCAAACATAAAAAAATCCGCTCGCAAAAGCAGCTTTCCTTATTCGAGTGGAACTCTTTTGGAAACAAATTTGGACGTGATTTCCAACTACTTTTCTACTCCTACAAATACAAAACAGAAAAATACATATTTGGGGACTTCTCATCAACATCTCATACTCCAATACTCATTAATTATTATCATCAAAATAGGAGAATTCATTATTTTTGTGAGAGAATTGAAGAAGATTTGCAAGAATTCAATCAACAGAAGATTCAAACCTGATTTTTGGGCAAAGAAGAGAAGGCGCGAGTGAAGATTCATCACGAAACTATTGAAGAGATCTAAAATTTCAAGATTCATCTTTATCTTCTCAATTTATCAAAAATCAATGTTATATCTTTTCAATTAAATATGATTTCTTGAAATTTCGATATGTTATGCTAATTTTATACATTGATATGATGAGAGGAACACTTGTTATGATATTTTTAGTTTTTAATTAATTATTTTGACTTTAATTTGATTCGATTTGTGGATGTTTATTATCATTTTTATTGTTCTTTTCAATTGCTTGATCACCAATTGAATTGTTTGTGGTTTTATTGTTATCGAGAGAAACAATAAGGTTTAAGCTCATTATAATAGATATTGTAAGGTTCGATAGAGGAAAAAGATATACATCTATACTTTATATGATTTCAATAGGTGTTCTAGTACTTATTAATGCATTTATCATGTTTGCATAATTCATCAAAAGATAGAAGGGTCACATGAGAGGAATAGATTTGATTGCTATCGAGAGAGACCTTCAATTAAATTAGGAGAATTAAACAACATAAATGATTTCAAATTGTCACACTAAAAATGGAATAACAATTGGGATTTGATATTTTAGCAATACATCTCACATATTTGAATAATAATACATTTACTTACTTTCATTAGTTTAATTGATAATTTAGGGATTAATATAAAGAAAATCACAAACTTTGTTTGCTATTCGATTAAAGTTGAAATTAATTTTAACACGATCAAACACGTAATTCTCATGGGTTCGACACTCTATTCACTACTTTATTACTTGTTCACGATCTCATTCACTTGCGGGAGATCAAACGATCAAGTTTTTGGCGCTGCTCAGGGACTAATGTTTTTAATACGTTTAGTTAATTTTAGTTTAAATCTGAATTTTACTTTTTTCAGTTTAGTTTATTAAAAAAAATTATAGCATTTCCTGCTTGCTTTTTCAAGACCTTGTATGCGAAGTTCGAGAACCAGTAATCTTGCTCAATTTGACCCGGAGATCGAACGAACGTTCAACTTTCGAAAAAGACAACAATTGAAAACACGCTAAAAACAGAAAGAGAAAGATATGGCAAAGGAAAATCCGAATCAACTTGTTATAGGAGCTAATCTTGGAGCAGCACAACCGAATGTGACTCAGCTAATGAAAATACAAGACTAATGGGAGAGTACATGGTTCCACCGGTTATGAAAAGTCAATCTAGCATAGTATATCCGACGTCTGGTTAGGCAAACTTCCACCTAAGGACTGATGTGATCAACATGTTCCAAAACGCGCTACAATTCTTTAGGAGAGCTTCGGAGAAGCCCAACACTCATATATCAAGATTTCTGGACATTTGTACAACTATCGAGTATCCATGGGTGTCTAGTGAAGCAATCAGACTGAGGCTTTTCCCATACACCTTGAGAGATTCGGCCAGAGAGTGGTTAGACACTTGTCCACCTCAAAGCATCACTACATGGAACCAATTAAGTCAGAAATTCCTTAGCAAATATTTCCCATCGAAAAGGATTGCAAAGCTGAGGGACGAGATTACCACATTCCAACAAATGGACTCAAAATGCTATTCAGATACTTAGGAACGATACAATGGTTCACTCCGCCAATACCCACAACACTGATTGCAGAAATGTCTTCTGGTGTAATATTTCTACATTGGTCTATATCTGATAAGCATGGCTAATGTAGATTCTGCATACGATAGGCCTATCACAAAAAGAACCGCAAATCAAGTCTACCAAATCATGAAGAATCTGGCATTCACCAGTACATTTTGGCCTACTGAAAGGACAAGTGGAAAGAAAGCTGCTGAGGTATTTGAAATTGATGCTTTGACATCAATTTCAGTACAGTTGGCATCATTGGCACATAAGATAGATCAAATGAATGCAGCCCAGACAATGGGATCGAAATGCAAGCATTGTGGAGGGAATCATGAGAGTGTTGACCGCATCGTGGGTAGTCATTTTGCTCAATCAGTAGAGGATGTAAATTATACTTATAATTTTCAAAAACAACAATACAATCAAAATCATAACACTTACTACTCAGGGTGGAAGAATCACCCAAGTTTCCAATGGAGCAATAATCTGGGAGCTCAGATTGCGCCACAACAAATTGTACCACCAGGTTTTCAATAAACCAAAAATAAATCTTCGTTAGAAAATCTTGTTACTAAATTGATAAAGATATCTACCCAACACATGCAAAGAGCATATAAAACCTTACAAGTTTAGGGAGTTGCCATAAAAATTTTGAAAAATCAGATAGGACAAATAGTGAAGCACTTTCAGAGAGACCACAAGGAGCACTACCTAGTGACACTGAGATAAATCCCAAACAGTAGGTAATGGCAGTGAAGGTCGTGGAGGAAGAACATATTGAGGCAATAACTACTCGCAGTGGAATTCAATTGCCAGAGATTAATGTAAAGATGCTAGTTGCTATAAAAGAAAAAGTACATTCCACAGTTGAGGAACAATTGGAGGAATCTGAGCAAAACAAAGAAACGGACACAGAAAGAGCATCTAAGGATCCAAAGGTTACAACAATGGCTTCTACTAAAGAATTTGTGCCACCACTACATTTACTACAAATACTGCAAAAGAAAAAGCTCGATGATCCATTCGAAAAGTTCCTGGTTATGTTGAAAAAGCTCTACATCAATATCTCATTCATCAATGCCATACGACAGTGATATCTAAGAAAAGAAAGCTTCTAATCTGGGAAAAAGTGGTATTAACCGAGGAGAGTAGTGCAAAGCTACAAAATAAATTGCCACCAAAACTCAAAGACCAGAAAGTTTCACTTTACTTATTTCACTAGGCAAAGAATTTCACTTTAATGCTTTATGTGATACAGGTGCAAGTGTAAATTTAATGTCTTTGTCTACTTTTAGGAAACTAGGAGTTGGGAAAGTTAAAAAATTGAATGTGACGCTACAACTGACAGATAGAAGCATCAGATACCCATGTGACAAGGTTGAGGATGTGCTCATCAAGATTGGGAAGCTGATATTCCTAGCTGACTTCCTTATTATGGACCTTGAAAATGACCACAATATACCAATTATTTTAAATCGACCCTTTTTAGTAACAAGTTGAACTTTGATTGACATGAAAAATGGTGAGCTGATTGTGAAGGTGGATGACGCACATGATATCTTTAAATTATATAATCCACCCAAACAACCATTAGTCTTGGAGGAAGCCAAATCTATTATTGAAAAAATTCAACAAGGGTTAAATGAGATAAAACATAAACGTCTAGTAAGCCTTGCTCGAGAGAATAATAGAGAGCTCAAGGTTTGGAGGGCCAAAAAATGATATAAAGCTATAAATTACAAGGAATGTAAGGTTACAAGATTCCAGCATCAATTTATCCATACAGTCTAGCTAAAGACTATAAATTAAGCACTTATTGGGAGACAACCCAATTTTCTAACCCATTTATTTATTCTCCTTCCTAAACCAAATTGCATATAGATTTATTTTGATTAGACTTAGGCATATTTCAATTTATAGGGTATCAACATCCTATCATGTTTCCCCTTTGGCCATTGAATTTATTGTTGATTATTTCTATTGTTTGAGCTAAGTAATATATGCTCTAGGTTATTTGATCTTTAATATTTGATTTAATAGCAATGTGTAGGAACATGACATCGCGAAATATTCAAACCAATATAGACCAAAGAAAAAGTATGATGAATAAGATTGTCTAGTCGTCACACATAATACCTCACACCTTCAACAGAAAAAATCGAGGAGTACCTTCTTCCTTTTCTTCCACGTCATCTCATATTTTTATTTATACATTATGACATTGAGGATAATGTCGGTTTTAAGTTTGGGGGTGTGAAAAAAATTTAAATTTTTACCTTTCGCGTGCTTTTGAGTGTTTGTGTGTTTGTTTTTCGTTACTATTTTAATATATAATAGGAAAAATTTGAAAAATTTCAACAAAAATATTTATTTTCTTGTTTTAGGTTGTGTGTTTGTGTGAGGTAGATAATTTGACCGACAATCATGATTAAATTTGAGATTTTGTGTTGATTTATGAACTGTGGACAGAACGCATGCTAGACTGATTGAGACTTAGCCTTGTAAAATCTGATATTACACGTACACTAGAATTAAGTTGGACATTGTGATGTTATGAGTTGATTCATATAATTGATAGGTTAATATAGTTGGACATATATGTTTTACCTAAGCCATACTAAATTACTTATCCTTAAACTAAATTTGACACAGTTTGGGGGTGATTTTGCTGTTGTGAGAAGATAAATATAGACAGAGATTCCATATGTGAAAATTTTTGTGTGGATTATCTTAAATTAATAAGATAAAATTGGGCAAAAGTCTTAAGTTAAAGGTCAGTTTGATTATATAGGTGTTTAATGAGGGGCATTGCACTAATCAAGGTAGAAAAATATATGAAAGACGTCTATTCGTAGCCTTTATGACTCGAGTTATTAAACTTGTTAGGGTATTTACAACTTAGTGTCCTAAAATTATCCGATTTGGGAGTCATTGGCCATAGCTCATTACATGAGTCATATAGAAAGTCTAAGGGATAGAGAATGCAAAAAAATTTGAAAAAAAACAGGTGCATAAAACAGAAGACGCATCAAATGCCCTGATTAAGCCTCAAGCACTTATTTGAGAAGACTTGACTTTTGATAAGGGAAAAGCCTAAATTGAGTTTTGTAAGTCAAATCAATCAAAAAATTGGAGAATCCTTATTTATTATTCTGTTGACTTACAATTAGTAGAGTCAACTTGAACTAAAGTGGGTGATGCTATAATGAAAAACTCAACCTTAGATTACACACTGAGAAAATAGTAAAAAAAGACACGTTTGGAGGTGTGTGAATCATATAAGAGGTGAAATGATATATTTGACCACAAATGGTCGAAAATTGAAGCAACTTATAAAGTCACGATTGTCTATTTAATTCTTCACACACACACATCGGTTTTGAATTGGAAGAGTGGATATTGGTTTAGAATTGTGATTTTGAAACAGTTTGTAGATTTAATATTGTAATTTCAAATATTAAAATAAAAAGCTAGATTGTCTAACCAACTATTTTTGCATGCTTGTGTATTTGGTGTTATTTAGGTTATAATTCTGTTTGAGTGCAAATAAACGTTTAAATTTAGGGGTATTTGATAAGTGTATTTTATACACTTATTTGGGATCTAAATAGCGATTTTTGATAGTTCATCCAACAAAATATATCCTAAATTGTTGAATTTTATATTATATAGTAAAACTCAATGGTTGAACGAGGAATCGAAATGAAGAAACAAAAATTGGTTAAAAAGTGCAAAATTTAAAGTTTGAGAACCAAATTGTAAATATCCAATAGTTGATTTGAATTACAAGATGATACTTTGAAAATTGCTAGGAGACAATTGGATGGAATTAGAATTCAAAAAGAAATGGAATATGATAAAAATATTATCAAAATCAATTTCCAATCGCACAAGTTATATTCCAGATTTTAGTTGAAAATTGAGATCTATTTTTAGCATAGTAAACGTTCGAATTGGAAAATTTATATTTCTATCAAAGTTGTAGGATTTTGAATTATATTTCCAACGCATTTTGAATCGTGTCAATTAGATATCGAAAGAGAAAGGTACGGCCAAAATACAGATTATTGTACAGACACAAACAAATCCGCGCACAAAAGCATCTTTCCTTATTCAATTGAAACTTTTTTGAAAACCAATTTGGACTTGATTTTCAACCAATTTTCTACTCCTACAATTACAGAATGACATAATACATATTGGGGGACCTCTCATATATCTCATACTCCAATACTCATCAATTATTATCATCAAAGTAAGAAAATTTATTATTTTTGTGAGAGAATTGAAGAAGATCTACAAGAATCCAATCAACAGAAGATTCAAACCTGATTTTTGGGC
>CAIGRP010056951.1:0-49106 GCA_903798385.1 Fraxinus cuspidata
ATGATGGATCGACACGGACACATATATCCGACACGATACGTATCGGATACTCCGACACACGATTTTTAAAAAAAAATATAGACACGACACGTCATCAACACGTTGATTAAATTCTTAAAATTTTTTCATTTATATAGTATAAATTTAGTTTTATACTTGTTATTAATTTTTCTTATTGAAAATTTTTAAATATAAGTACTTATTTGTTACTTGCTAATAAAAAATGATTATGGTAGAGTGTCCGAAAAGTATCGGATACGGACACGGACATGCTACCCTAATTGAAGTGTCCGTGCTACAAAGTTCATCGATATCTACAAAATTGAAAAAGTGCAAGAAAAGATTATCTTATTGTTGTCTGGAAATTAAATGTCGTCATGAGATAGAGAAGAAAATTTGCTTATGAGTGGACAGTTTGTTGTTTCTATTTACTTGTGACATATGACTTACGCTTTGTGAGGTTGCTCCCCTATGATGGATCGACATGGACACATATGTCCGACACGATACGTATCGGATACGCCGACACACGATTTAAAAAAAAAAATACAGACACGACACGTCATCGTTCGTTGATTAAATTCTTAAAAATTCTTCATTTATATAGTATAAATTTAGTTTTATACTTGTTATTAATTTTTCTTGTTGAAATTTTTTAAATATAAGTACCTATTTGTTACTTGCTAATATAAAAAGAAAAATGATTACGATAAGAGTGTTCGAAAAGTATCGGTATCGACTCGTGTTCGACACGTGTCGGACACGGACACGCTACCCTAATTGAAGTGTCCGTGCTATAGAGGTTTTGCTTGTGATTTTGTTTGACTAGTTGTAATAAGCTTATAGTGGTGATGGTGCTTCATTCTGCTGTTGGTGGTGCACTGCTGGTGTAATTTTTGGATTGCTTGCTAAATGAGGGGGATGATGAGAAAGGGAAGAGTTGACTCCTTTTTTCTTTTTCATCTGTCAATTGACTACTTGCACACATGAACAAATACAAAAAGAATGTAATGGAGAATCGAAGTCTCTACTGAAGATCCATGTCAAACCAGATAATTCAAAGGAAACAGACAAAGTACTTGATATCTAGTTGTCTGGTTGCTGTATTCATAATAATGTAATGTGCAGGTTCTAGGTGATTAATATAAATTGTTTGGTCCTAGAGGAAATTTATATTAATGATTTGCTACAAGAATGTAGGCCCGATAATGCATTATGAACTATCTTTTATCTCATGTACTAAAGAAGCAATGAAATTGATGTAGTACATCAATACTACAATTAATAGTTTCCTACTACAATTATGATTCACTTTTTCTAGGAGTTTATCTTTTCAATTGTGTTTATCTTTTCTAGTTGTAATATGATTTATCTTTTTATTCATATTTCTTGTTTAGAATATGATTTCTTTTCTTTATTGATCCGAATATGATTTCTAATTTCTTTTAGATTAGTATTTTATTTTTATTAGTTTCTTTATATTAATAGTATTATGGAATAATTTTGCCTATAAATACAAATGCGTTGTACACTTTTTGGAAGACAACAATTATTATTCTATAACATACAAACAAGTTATTCCAATATCCTTATTAGTTTATTACATAATTCTTATTATTAGAATTTCACAAACGCTTCCACACCAGAAATTCACCGTCATCTTTTCTTGCACTGTACTTTTTTCTAGGGATGCATAATTGAGATTAGTTGCAATATTAGGATATTTTGTCATCGGACATGCATCTCTGATTGATTTTGTTCCACATGGATTTTGGAAACAGTAAAGGGGCTACAGTTTTAGCTGTTGATCACTGTAACCTGGTCTATATGTTTGGAGAGGTTTGCTAGAATTGTTCAGAGTTAGTGTAGTAATCCTCATTGCTTCTGGGATAGAGTTGTGTTTTTGGATTCTTTTATGGGCCAAAACTCTTGGGCTATTTACTGGGTTAGCTTTATAGGATGTGTGTAGTAAGAGGGAGTTATTTTTTTATTGTCTTTTTTTGTACTTATCTTCTTCTTGCACTTGCATGCCCGAGAACATATTCTCTACATGTGTGTCTTTTTCACTGTTAATAAGATTCTTGTTTACGTTAAAGAGATAATAAGTGAATGGAGTTGGCTGCACATATGCTAAGGTTTGAGAAGCACATCTGTTGTGGTTGGATCTAAGTAACTTCTGGTTGACATTCTGCAGTGACATGATCCTTTCCTTTCAGTCTTCCATTAAAAAGAGAATATTAAGCATCCATTCTGGTATTCTAATGTGATTCTGGTTTACTATTGAGTTCATAAATTCACATGAATTAAAACACTATGAACCGGGAAAGCTACATTTTGGACTTAGATAAGCTTATTTCTCTCAAAGACGTGTTCCAGAAAATACACCTTTTTCTTTGGATCTTTTTTCTTACATGATTTGAGTCTTAGTTAGCTTTTGCATGTGTAGTGTCCAGTACTAGCTTTTGATTTCTTGTCATCTTGCCATGCATATCAGTTAACAAATGGGTAATTGTTATTGTTTTTTTTTTGTAATTTGCTGTGCTATGTAGTAACGACATTAACCTTTTGGCACCATTTTTTTTTTTTATTACTCGTCATTGAAAAGTTTCTGGGAAGTTCTTCCACCCCCTTTCCCTCCTCTTTTGCCACTTTTGAACCTTAAATTTTTTTTCTTTCATATGTAGATATCTGAAACGAGGGGTGAACGATAAGGGAAGAGTTGCAAATGACGTTGAAACTGAGCAGATTATATTTGAGGATGTTCCAGAAGGGTTCCCTACACAATTAAGTTCTGTCGTCCAAAACCGTGGCTCAATCCCTCTATTCTGGTCACAGGAAACTTCACGCCTGAATCTTAAGCCTGACATTATATGTATGTTCTAGCTACTATCTCGTTTTTTCTGTCTAAAGATTGAATAATTATCCAAATACGTTACAAACTGATGTTTATTTTACAGTGTCAAAGAGGGACCAAAATTATGAAGCTACAAGACTGCATTTTGAAAATCTTGTTGAGAGATATGAGAATCCTATTATTATTTTAAATTTAATTAAGGTAAGAGGATTTTATCTTGGCTTTTGTACTCGTGTTATGCGAAAAGGTTAATTCCTTTTCTTTGTTACATATTGAAGTTGTTAAGCTTAAAGAATGAACTTATGCACCACCTAACCAAAGCAATTTTTATCAACAGACAAATGAAAACAAGCCTCGTGAATCTATTCTTCGCACAGAATTCGCTAATGCAATTGAAGCTATTAATAAAGATCTGTCTGAGGAGAATCATCTTAAATTCCTTCACTGGGATTTGCACAGACATTCTCGGAGGTATCCATTGTTCTATTTCTAAAGACATGCTGATGCTAGTTTTTGTGAAATATCTGATCTTTTTTCTTTCTTCTTTTTCTTCTCCTGTTCTTCGCTTTTGATTTTCCACCAGCAAAGCTACAAACGTTTTGCTACTTTTGGGGAAGGCTGCTTCATTTGCATTGACACTGACAGGTTTCTTCTATTGTCAAGTTACACCAGACTTGCGCTCAGAAGGATTTCTCAAATTCCCCTGTTTTGAGTGAGATTTCTCATTCTATTCCACTCTCTTTGAACAATTTTGAAATGATTTATATATTGTCACTTCATAAGAATCTTGGTCACTTGGTCATCTGAGCATATTTGTTTAGATAGAACATTAAAACCTGAAGAAAACTTGTGATAATTTGGTAGCGCAACATTTTACTGATTTGCTCAATATCATGATATCTAATATAGAATTGCTAACCTTTTTCCTGGCTGTCGAATTGTGGCTGTGATGTTTCTTGGGTAGTCAAATGAATGCTAAAAAAAAATAAAAAAATAGAGCCTTTCTATCTCATAATGGATGCTCACATTTATTTTCCCTCTAATTGATAGTAATTAACATTTTATATGAGAAGACAAGTTCTTGTATTACATATATCTTTCCCCCTGAAGCTGATGTAAAATTTCAATCCATTGACTTACCAAAATGCTTAGATACCATGGTCTTATATAGTAATATTACAGTTGCACTATTGCAGTTAGTATTTGGTGAATAAATGGACTGGATTTGAAAATTTTTGTTACTATGAATATGTTGCTGAAAGGAGAGTTTGCAATGTTTGTATGCAGTGTTTAAAAATTAACGATCAAGCGTGCTTTGAAGCGAGTCATCCAAAGAGTGCGTTAAGCGCTGATTGTAGGGAACTTTTGGAAGGTGCATGCCTCAAGGCTTGTGAAGCATGCGCTTCTGAATTGTTCAATCTGTTTACTTTATTTGTTCAGAATTATTTGCTTTAGCTGTGGGCCTACAAAACATTAAAAGCTTGTGTTTTCTGATTGACCCACTAAACACAAACTAAAATAATAGGTTTATAATAACCCAAGGGTACATTTTCAGTATTTTATATTTTGTTAGTTTATCTGTGTTTGTTTGCAGGTCTCACTTTAAATAGTTCTATTGTAAATTTTCAACATTGTTTATGCTCCTTTATACGTTTATTGTTATTGTTTTGTTTCTCTTTCCATTTTTTGTCTTAGTTTATATGTTTGTGGTGAGGCTTATGCCTCAAAATACCTTGAGGTTTATTCCCTGCCTCACGAAGGAAAAACGTCTCGGTACCCAATTTAGCTTTTTTAAACATTGATTGTGTGATGCAGGAATATTGTTGCACCTAGCATGTTGGCCACAAGATATTGCGACACTGAAAATGAGAAACATTGTGTTGATGAGATTGAGGATTCAGATAGCTCGGACAAAAAATCTAGCGTTTCTACTTGTAATCCTGCTGTCAAGTCACCAACGTTTCAAAGGGGAGTTTTGAGGACAAATTGCATAGATTGTCTGGATCGCACTAATGTGGCGCAATATACATATGGTTTGGCTGCTTTGGGGCATCAGTTGCATGCCCTAGGAGTATCAACTTCGACAAAGATAGACCTTGATGATCCTTTGGCTGATGAATTAATGTGTCTTTATGAGAGAATGGGAGATACTCTTGCACACCAGTATGGTGGCTCAGCTGCTCACAACAAAGTAAGCCACTTTGTAATTCTCGTAGAGTGAGTCGATACATTGTTAAGCCATTTATGTCTAACAGGTGAATACAAATTAATGTAATTTAATAAAAGAAACTATATTCTTGAAAATTGTAAATGTAGTTGAAAATGTTCTACCAGTTTATTATTGAATGTCATGTCAAAAATTCGTGTTGCTTAAAATTAGTGATTTCTACTGCCAATGAAAAGTCAATTTTTAGTCTCCTCTATTCCATGAGATGTGGATTCACCATCAGTAATATTTATCTTGATTTAGATATGTACAGTGGTTTTTCTCATCAACACAGCCAGTATGAAAAGCCATTTTATGTCTAATCTGTTGCCAGAAGTAATCTTCCATCTGTGGTTCGTAAACTAGTTAATTCATTTAGTTTATCAAAATATGCAAACAATTTTGACATTTAGACTAATTTTTGCTACAAGGGCCCCCCCTGCCCTAACAAATCTTGTGCTACTGGTGATACCCGCTAAATGCGAGTTGAGTGTGTGGTTCTTATTGTTTTATCTTGTTACTTTGCAACTTAATGTTTCTTTTAGAGTCAAAATCAGTTTGTAGTCTATCACGGGGTCAACGCAAAAATGTCTGTTGGTGAATATACATATTGTCATTCTTTTGTCGTAGCCATTTATTTTCAGTTACGACGTTCGAGATGGCATTCTAAATATTTATTTAATTTTTTTTTTTTTTTTTAAAGATTTTCTCTGAGAGAAGGGGTCAGTGGAAAGCTGCAATCCAGTCCCAGGAATTTTTTCGAACTCTACAGCGTTATTACAGCAATGCGTACATGGATGCAGAGAAACAAAATGCCATTAATGTGTAAGTTAGTAGTGGTAACGATCTTACTTATGCTTTCTGAATTTTTACGTGATAGAGAAACTCTGGATAATGAGATGGATTATGTGGGGAGTTGAGGAGCGTTCCAATTTCAGCCAGATTTTCTTTATCCTCACTTGAACATGTTTCAATAGATCAAGATAGAGTTTTGTCTGTTGTTTCAAAGACTTTTCTTGTTTAAACTACATTATTATTATTATTATTATTATATATTTTTTTTTTTTCCTTTTCAAGTTGATCAAATGATGCATTCACTGAAATTAACGGTTCATATGTATTTGAGCAGATTTTTGGGGGATTTTCAACCTCAACCAGGTAAACCGGATGTGTGGGAACTGGATTCTGACCAACATTACAATGTGGGGAGATATGGGCAATCAAATATTGATGAAAATGGAAGGTATGGTGGGAGATAGTTATCTGTGGAAACGCTTATAATCTCTTTTACATATATGGCGAAATTTATCCATATTTTCACATGCTTTTTTTGCCGAAGGACTTCCATAAATTTCTGCTGAAATGCTTATAATCTCTTTTACGTATATGGCAAAATTTCCCCAAATTTTCACATGCATCTTTTTCCAAATGACTTTCATCTGACTTCTAGATTGCCCAAGTTTTGATTTGTTCAATAAGCTAAGCTTTTGTTTGAGCCACATTATTTTCAAAATACATTTTTCTCTCTTTTTTTCAATTACACATTCTCCATCAATCTACTATTCCAAAATGCATTCTTAAGAAAAAATGAGGCTCAAACAAGCTCTAAATATTTATGTTGGACCATTATATGTATTCGGGTCAGGGTGAAATTGATTTATTTATTACTGGACCAAGTTGTACTGCTGGAATTGTTGTAAACAAATTTTTAGGGGACTAATATATTTTTGTTAGCTCCTTAATTCTTTTTATAGCCATGTGGTGGTAAGATGATGTTCATTCGTGTTTTCTGTGCCTAGATTACTTTTTAAAAGATCATGGTCAGATGGAAACATTCTTCGTGAAAGTCACTCGCCCACGTCCACCTCAAATGTCAATATGGGTTTTTCTAGTGCTGAATTATCAGACAAACCAAAAAGAGAAGGCAAAATACTTTCTGAGTCAACACCAGTAATATCAGCTTCTGAAAGTGATGTAACATATTCAAGGTACTCTGTTTTTCCTACTTATGTGTACATATATGCTGAATTTTTTTTCTGTGAATTTTAAATAAGAACTACCAATTTTGTATGTAGTATGTGCTGCATTAATATTTAATGCGTCCTCTGTTTGGTCAAAAAGGTGGGAAAGTAGATGGAACAGAAAATGTGATGTATAATTTTCCGTCAAAAAGCACCTTTTTGCCTCTCTCTGTTTTGTTGATAGGATAGAGATGGGAGAGAATTAACTTGTGATATTGGGGGTGATTTAAGATTGTTGAGTGTATGTAGGGGGGTAAGGTAGACTCATAATCCACCTTATCATTTCCTCCTGTTTACCCTTTAACAGTGGAAACATTTAGCCCTTGTTTGGTCCCCATTATTTCCAAAATACATTTGTCTCTCTTATTTTCATCCACACATTTTTCAATAAAATAATATTACACGCAAACCCAAACTTTTCCTTATTTTTAACTTCTCCATCAAAATACTATTCCGAAATACTTTGTGGGCAAAAAATGGGGCTCAAACAGGCTCTTACTATATCCAATATCCTATTCATAATTTCCTCTTTCATCTTCTTCATCACATCAATACTTCGCAAGGTGCCTTTTAGTACTTAAAAGCTTCACCATTTTTAGATATAACAAGCCTGTCTAATTGAAATTCTTTGTTAGACTGTACGGATGACTATCAAATAGTAGCTCAAAGCTGTCTGATCCTTGGACATCGATTATAATCAAGTTTCAAAGGTTGATTTTTCTGATTATACTGAAATGCACTTGAAGTTGGGAAAATTACTCTCCTTTTTTGCTCCAAGGACTGAGATCATATTGCTTAAACATGTTGCTAAACAACTATTAAAGATTATGGATTGAATTTCCTGTCTATTTCTTGTCTTTGAAGGTTGTGAACTTATTGCATTGTCTACATCTACATTGGAAACTGCTCAGTCTCCTGTTTTTCCTTGTAGCTCTTTGGTATAATATTGATTTTCTAACATCGACATGAGAGGATGAAATCTCATCTCTTGGATGAGTAGCTTAGGAAGGCACTATTGTTGTTTACATTATCAGGAGGAGAAGCTGGGCTCTATTGCTCTATAGTTGTTTTCTAAATATTGACCCAGAATTTAATATGTGAATTTGCACAGTTAGTGTGTGCTTATTTCAGTATAAATTATATCAGTTTACAGGATACAGATTTGCGTAATTTTAGAATATAATAATGCACCATTTTCTTACGTTTGTTTCATTATCTGCCATCTTGTATTGGTCTTGTCTGACAAACAAGCACACAGACACTCACACCATCTCTGAAGATGGAATGATGTCACCCAAAGTATTTAAAGCCGGAAGTGATTCAACTAAATGTGTCTTCTTTTCGTATCAAAAGACAATTTCCTTGGGTAATCCGTCTCCATTTTCATATCTGCAGATACGCCCATTCAGTGCCATCTGCGGAGCTTTGTGCAGAAGTGCAAAGAGATGGCTGCCTTGAACATGAAAATGGAGACACAATTGACTGTTCAAACTTTGTTGACTTAGATTGGCTTTCCTCTGGAACTTCATGCGAGGAAGAGTTGTTGGAAAGGTAATCCTATTGAGAGTCACTTGAATTTCTTTTTTCTTAAAGATACTAAGGTTGACGCCTTATTGGTGATTCATGATGGGAGTACTATTTTCTAGAAAAATGAATGATGTTACTTCGTTTCCCTGCTATTGGACTTTCTTCAAAATATGACAAATTGAAACTTGCTCTTTCCCCTTTCTGTTATTTGGGAAGCAAGTTCAGTTTGATTTTGATCCATTATTCCTTTTCCATAATTCCATATTATCTTTCTTTTCTTTGCAAGTATGTACAGGTTTCCTTTATTTATTTATCTTTTCTGTGAATTTGTAATTTTTCTCACTCATTGCTTACATTTGAGGTCCGTTTGTCATGGTTGTGGTTGTGGTTGAGGTTGAGGTTGAGGTTGAGGCTGAGGCCTTCTATTCCTAGCTCTCACCACTCTCTCTCACTAGTGCTGTTGAAGATTGTTGTTAATATGGTTTTCAATGTCTATTCCCAAATCATTTTGAATATATATTGCTTCCTTATTTTAGCCTTCTCCAACTAATCCTCCATAATCTCATTATTTCAGACTTGTAGATCTATTGTTTCTAGTTGCTCAATTCAGGTAGAGACAAAACCAGGAAGGGTTTCTCATGTCTATTGCATGAATTTTATTCTTCATAAGATCATTTTGTATTCGGTGAATGCCAACCCAGCCTTAATGCTAGATTTCTAATTCAAAACTATTCTCTTTTCCCATTATACGTTTCATTTCAATGAAAAATAAAATTTTATAATTTTCAGTGTTCTCTCGGGTACACTCAGGATATTTACACTTTAAAAATGCACGCAAGTTCTTTAAAATATCTTTGGTTTTTTAACCGTTGAATTTCTACACTTTATTGACATTTGGAAGAAACTTATCCTCTTCTACAGTTGTGTGCTGTCCTTAAACATTGATTTAAGTACCTCATTTCTACAACTTTGTTGGATGGCGTAATATGAAATTCAAGTTAATGACGTCCAATCTAGTGAGTCATTTAGCTAAATTTTGGACCGGATTGAGTTGAAAGAACCTTTTTTTTCTTTTTCCTGGGGGTTGTGGAGGTGGAGTTGGGGGTGGTGGGTGAGGGAAATAAGTATATGAATACTTGGAGTTTCTTTGAGGAAGCTAAAGTTCCATGATATTTTATGGACAGGTCAATGCTCTCTACCTCTCCATTTGCGATACTGTCATCTGAAAATGTCATCAGTGAAATGGTTGGGGAAACAACCCCATCAGCCAGTGGATGTGGATCTAGCAATAGCGTAAGTTCCATTTTCCATCAATTTCGTAGCAGTGCCACAATTACATATTTAGTTGAATACAAAAGCAATGCAAAGACATGTGATGAGTTAATTTGTAATGGTAGTCACACTATGCTATCATGGTGCGTAATTCATATATTTCCATCAGTTGTATTGGATTATTTAAAATTCGTAAATGTGCTAACTCGTTGAATGCTAACAATCAGAAAATGGAAATCCATTTATCAGACGTACATGTGGGAGGGTTAGATTTTACCTAGCTTCTTTACTTTTTATTACATTGCTTTGAAAGGAATAAAATAGCAAACAAGTAAACTAAGCACGTTCACGTTTTATAACTCGCTCTGTATGACCGTTCAGAATTTTGGATTTCATGTATCCCACTTTATGAACAACATACAACCTAGAACTGTTTAATGAGAGTATTTATAAAAAGGAGAAAGTAGAAGTTTCTGAATTAAGGTATGCAACTAGTTTCTTCACTACTGACAATGTTGCTATTCTCCCCTTTCTGATTGAGCACATTCCAAATGCATCTGTGCATTGTTGGGGTGGGTGGGTGATCTCACAAGTTACAACAATTTATCTTGCACCAAAAGACTTTACTGTTTTGCCCGTTATTTAAGAGACTAAGAATGCTCTCTCTCTTCTTTGTCGATAAATATTTTGGATGAACAAACATTGATATTACCTTGTTTTCCTGTGTAACATTTGTAGGGAAGGCAGCAGACTGAAACAAACTTTTCTTATAGTGAAGCCCATAACTATGAAGTTCTTGAGGAATTTTCAGATAGTTTCGCTCGGTGGATAATGCATGGAGAGGCAATCTGCCATTGAGGTTTTAATTTGGTAACTGCACTGTTATCATTCATACTGCTCCAGATTTACGTGATTGTAGGTTTCTTGGGAGATCCAAGTAAAAGAGGGAAAACAAAATATATTGTATCAGCATTTTTTCATTTGATATTTCTTTGGAGAGCCACCCTCTTGTCCTGCCACGTGATTTGTAGCAGTTATTTGGAGCACAAAAACTTTGGTGGTAGCGTGATATCTTAGCATGAAAATAATAAATAGGCAGCGGTTTCAAGATTCTTCCCGAGCCTTTTTTTTTTATATTAATTTTCTCAGTTTTATTTTATTCCCACTTAGTTCCTAGAAATATAGGTTTCTATGTTGTAAATATTTATTCAACTCCGGGAGCTCCACTCTTGTAGTAGTAGTCCATTGATTCTTTGCATCTATTCATGGTTTTAACTTTGTGAGAAGTGATAATAAGTGATATTGCCATTAAGTTCCTGACCAAGGGGTCATGATACTGTCTAAGTTGACTTATATATTCAGGTTCTCATTTCTTGTGCAGCCTTAAGTTTCACTGAATTCACCAATCTGGATTCTAGGTGCGAATTCAAGGTGAGTTCCACGAGCAGTGGGTCGGCTTTATATGCACACGTGGTAGGAGACATCTTGGATCCCTGACAACCCGTCGGATACTGGGTAAGAGAGAGATAAGGAGTGGGTGTGTGGACTCACTCGGCATCTCAGGTGTCTGTGATTTGAGTAAATCTCTACTACGTGTATATAAGATTGTTCCGCTGAATGTTTTCTCGAGTTCCAAAGACTTCTGAATCAATAATACAGTTAGTCACTCAATTTGTAGTTTTATGTTGATCACTGAAATTTATTTGTTCCAAAGTGATTTGTAGGGTTTGTTTTATGCTATTATATCAGTTTGATCACGTTTTATTTTTTTATATTATTTTTTTCTGAAGGAAACTCCCAGGTTTATGCTAAACTAGATTGTTTCATCGGACATTCTTTAAAAAAATTTAGCAGGTTTTAACTGAAGCAAAATGCAAACTTCAATAGAACTTTTAACCCTTGTTTGATGTCCCTGTGATCTTTTTGGAAATGTGTGGGTAAAAGAAAATGAAAAGTTTTTAGTTTACGTGTAAAATATTCTATTGTATGAATGTGTGGTTGAAAATGAGTATGAGAATTAAAGAGTTTGGAAATAATGGTCGTCATAAATCAGGTGACTAAAACAAAACTTCACCATAGGTCGAGTGATCATAGTGCCCGACACCGATTTCCTTAGTTCATACCGTCCAAACTATTCTCGTATGCTAACGTGCAGAATAAGCGTAGAACATCCAATTCCTCAACAAAATCAAACCATTTAAAACATTCCAAGACTCACACGGGGGTAAATAATAATTATGCATTGATCCAGTTGGTGGAATAAGTGATTTAAATATGAAATTTAACTATCGAAATTGATAACAATCACCTATAATTTCAATTACATCAATTAGCGAAAGAGCTCGAGGCAAAAAGTGGAGTACACCATGTAAATAAATTAAAATTGAAAGGGCTTGAAAACTATGAATCTTTTTGTTAGGCAATTTCTCGAAAGTTGAGAGTTCGTAGGGATGGCCATATGGCGGGTATGAAATGAGTCGGTCTTTTTCACTCCCGTCTCTTAGAGTATTTTTGTCACCTTCTCCCATTATCATACCCGATTAAAGTGGGATCGGGGTTGGGTGGGCAAGGTCCATTGCCTTATTTATTGTCCCGTTTATTTTTTATTTATTTTAATTTTATATTTTTTATGTATTTAGTTCGTAAGTATTACTACTTTTTTTTTTGAATTTGTTAAAAATAACTATTGTTCTCTTTAAAACTGATGATAAATCTTTATTTTTTGTTTGATAAAAAATTTAAATTTGAAATTAATATTAAACGGGGCACGGACTATGATTAACGTACCTGCTTCGAGGCAACGATTCCTGCCCCTATCCGCCCCGTTTACTCGGTTATGTGGGTAATAACCCCCTATTCGGGGCGGGGCCTTGCGGGTATCGGATTGAACGGATTTTTTTTTATCATTCCTAGAGCCTCGAGGTTGGAGTTAAAATCTTGTACCGGTTAAATATGAAAATAATAGTTAATATTTTATCTAAAATTATTTGGATTACTTCTTTTAATAAGATTGATCATTTAAAATACAACATTCCATATCATATCAAAGCACCAAAAGTTCAATCTAGTAGTTTGATTAGTCAAAACTTAAAACAACTTCTCAAATTTTAGGATTAACATTTTCAAATAGCCCCTAATTTAACAAAGCATTTTATGAGTAAAGCGCCTTCAATTAAATATAAAAACGATAATCTCCATATAAGGGTTAGAAATCGCAATTTTCTTTTGTAATTGAGTATTTTGCTAAAGAAATTTAAGTAGAAAAAAATAAGCGACTCAACCAATAAACAGTTTAGGAATTCAAATTACAAAATAAAAAAATTTCGAATCAATTTTCGATAATGTTGTGTTCCTAATGGGGAAAAAACTAAAAGTATACTCTAGGCAAAAGATTTAAAAATAAAGTTTGAGTTAATCTAGATTTCAGTAGTTTTAAAATAAGAAGATTGTTATCCTTTGAACGTTCATTTGATATAAAGATGTTCAGTGTATAAAGGGAATTATGTTTACATTTTCGTTACAGCTTGATTAATACTGAATTAAATTACAGATTTTTCTCCCTCCTTTTTCTCTTTCCTAAATATTCTATGACAGGTGAGGAACACTTGCCCGACATTGGTACAAGTATTTGCAAACATAATCATCATCTTAATTTTGACGTTTTCCCATAAAACATTATTAACTAAGGACTTGATTAGTTCAATCTAGACAAGATTATACTGTGTGTGTTTGTCCTTTTCATAATTCATATACATGTTGATGCTTAATTTACTATCCGTCAAAGATTGATTTAAAATACTATTGAGAAAGGGTCCCTTTGATCGTATTTGTCCCACTTTGATGTTTAAGTCAGTAAAAACGTTATTTTATAGAAATTAGGGAGAACGTTGTTCTTTGGAGAATTCAGAGTTTGTTTCTTGAACCAGTGGAGGTTTTTGTTCTTATGTCATGTTTGAATCATACTAGGATCTAGATCAAGAGTTGTTTCATTTGTGATACCAGGACATATAGAATTGAATAGGTAACAATTGTATAAAGATCGTCATCAACTCTCTTCAAAATAATGGCATTGAAACTTGAAAATAATTGTTGATCGGTGTATGACGTTTTTGAAATGTGACCTATGCACGACCAATAAAAAAGGGTATTAAGATTTTCTTTCAATCAGAAGTGAGGACTTTCCTTAGATAAAATAGTTTCTAGTAAGTATTCCGTAATAATACACTTAATAATTATGAGAGTAGAGTACTGCGTTTTCATTACACTAAAGATATACACACACTATATGTGTGTTCATTATTCCACTCATATTCATACAAGGAGGTGGCATTGGACAAAAAGAATAAGAGTCAGCAAAATGCTCATATTCATCCAATATATATATGTTGGTGTCGCCACACATAAAACTAGTTATATACTTTATATTTGGCTTCACATGGCAAGAAAATTTGGTGGTTTCATCACTCCACATGGGATAGTATGGGATTTTTGCATTAATACATAGCTACTAACGTGAATCAATTCTTGTTAAAGTCCATGTTTTGTCTTCTGCCCAAGAATTGCCGTGTCTATTTCACTTTCAATATGTAATTTTACCATAAAATGGAATGGACTCAATTCATTTAGTTCCTTACCCTATGTTACACAATCGTGGATATGGTTTCTAGGGTTTTTATTGTTTGTAGTTTTGGCTTCTTGTAATTAAATAGGACCACACGAGCAACACTTGTTGCTAAAATGCGAGGAAAACTTGTTGCCAAAATGCAATGTTTTTGGTTCAACGCAGTCGAGAGTTATGTCGAAATTGATAAGATCAAAGAATTGTATGAAAAAGAAAGACGTGAGAGGATATCTATTGTTTGTCCAATCTTGCAGACCTCAGCGTGCATTTTGTCTTGGGATATTCTCTAGGTGCAATGCATTTGTTGCTCGGCAGCTTTATTGTGCATCAACACTAGCATAGACTTTCTCATTTCAAAAATTATTGCCTTAATTTAGATTTAACTTGGACGTGGAAATTTTCAAGTTGAACTCAATAGAGTCCTGATTATTTCTCCCACTCACAACAAATTACACTGAATTTGGTTGATAGATAATCTTATATTCACTTTATTCATATGTGGCAATTTAAGGAGAGAGCGAGGGAAGAAAGGAGGCCCCAACTTTCTAATCGAGCACAAGGGAATATGCCAGAGATGCTTTTTGGCACATTCATAGAGACCGAGACAAAGCTATGTACTTCCTGAATTTGGAGTAACAAATTTGCAAAAAAATTCTCCAGTATCTGTAAGTATTGTACCATATGTTCAGTCAATTTTGGACACAAACACTTTTAATAAATAATTGATACATTTCATTTATGACGGATCTATTATTTGATTGAATTAATATTCTAATAAATTAAATAATAGAATCCGTAAATTCAAGTTTTGATAATTTCTTAATCACAAAAGTTGTGATTGTGATATATAAATTACATATGACTGAATCTTAATTCATATATAGTAGTTAGTAATAACGAAATACATATATCGTTATTACGAATAGACCATTATGCGCAGCATTTCTTACTTGTGAAGTAAGTTGCTAATCTCCCAAGTTAAAGTGTAATGACACTTAAATGAACACGTGAATGTTTTATTCTTTGTTATAGAACAAAACATTGGAGACTCGTTGGGGAGATTCCACATGTATAACTATCCGAGTGTCAGTGGTTAATTTCTAACGTTTGGTAGTGAAATTGGTCTTTCTACTTGAGATCATCATAGTGCCTTATGTGATGACAATTATAATTTTTGGTGATGTTGGATGTTGCACTGTCAAGACTTGCTAATACAGTATCATTCAGATATATCAAGAATCATATGAATGTTGTAAAGGATCAATAGAGGATTCGTTACTTTTAAATAGTAAGAGATTATGATTTACATTTCATTCAGTTAAATTGACAACAAAATCATTGGTCAATGTGTACTCATAAGTCGAAAAAGAGTTTTCGACTTACATTGACTTAATAATGGAATGAAAGATATGGTTGATAATTGAGATTGACACATTCATATTTCGTAATTGATAGGATCATGTTGACAAAATGATTATATTTTCACGATAAACGAATAAATTTGATTTTGTCGTACCGTGTGACATTTTTCGTCACATGTATTGCTCTGATACATTATTTGATGTCATCTGAGACGGCGGATGTGAATTGGTGATAAATTAAAAATGAGTATTTTAATTTATCGATTTTGATTAGATCAAAATAATAATTCACGTCGTTATGTATCGTAATCGGGGAACATAATGGGTCAAACACAAAAGGAGAATTGTAAGAATGAGATTAACCAATTAATTAATTAATTAACAAGTATTTGAGAATTAATTAATTAAGTTGCTTGTTAATAGGCTCAAGTTAATTAATTGAATTAATTAATTCATGGATCAAATTTAACTAATTGGACCAAATTTAGTGTAAGAGATGTGGTCAAATCCATTTGGACTTATATTAATTAGCTAAGGTTTCAGAAAATTAGAACACGGTTCATTATCTTATTAGTACAAGAAAAGAGAAATCATAATTTTCTCATTCTTATTCCATGTGTGGATTTTTATTAGAGGCTGGATAATTGGACAATTGTGAACCATAGATCATTATTGTTCGTATTCCTAGATCAGAAAAGGAGTTTGTAAAATCTACAAAATGTATAATTTCTATCACAGTTTTTATCTAAACACAAAGTAAATCTTTGGTAGGTATTGAAATTATTTTATTTCCCGTTGTGCATGTTTATGTGAAGTCCTATCAGTATCGAGTCTGAATATGATCAAGAGCCGGAGAGATACTAGGAGTTTGATGATGAGTGTCGCTAGGGCGATGAAGTGTAATTTCGTTAGCCTTTATATTATACTTCTTGTCTCTTGATGAAAAAAAAGTTTATTTTACCTCTTTAGCTGGAGGTCACACTGCCGTACAGGAAAAGCTTTGTTTTGACGGGTCGAACCTATTAAACATGCAATTAAAGAAGTACCACATTTGGAAGAATTCCTTGTTCAACTTGGACAACAGTAAAAAAAAGTTTTCTTGTTTGTTTGCTTCACTCTTGTCCTCTTTTCTTGTTCAAGCATGTCACAAAATTTTAAATGCTCATAACTGGTGAAAAAATTACAGTAGTTGATAAACTTTTATTTCTTAATTGCACCAACAAGAATTAAGAAAAAAAATATTCTGGTGGTTACTGTCTGTTGATCCTTAATTAATCAATCTATTAATCTTAATCAACAAGTTCCTAATCTCTTATTAAAATAAGTGGACATTCAGTAAGAATTATTAATAATTGAGCTTCAGAACATGGCAGACTTTCCTTTGCACGTCTGTCGCTTTCAATAACAATGTTTTTTTTTCTGGAAATAAGTTGAAGCAGAAACAAATTAAAGAACCAAACTTCATTTTTTTATTGAATGCGAAACCAAACAAAAAGTGCTTGCAACCCAAAATTAAGTGTTAGTATTTGTAGACACTCTTTTATAAATTAGGGTCATCGCAGGGTGGTGGAAGAGGCGGAGGGAGCTGAGGACAGCTGCCCCTAGGCAATATATTGTTACGAGACTCTTGAATATAAACGACGTGAACACTTCTAAAACCAATAACTAATTTTTAATTTTCATAAAAAATTATATTTTAAAGAAACTTTATAAGTTTAGCAAAAAAAAATTATAGGGAATATTTTTCAATTTTTTTTTCATTTTTTTTTTTTTTTTGCATTGACTTTTTTCTAAATTTTGGTAGATAGAAATAAAACAAAGAGATATAGCACTAGGTAATAGTTTAATTGTATGTCAATTTTATTCCTTAAATCAAGAATGTAAGTTAAGTGTCCAATTACTTTGAACCTCTTATTTAATCTCATTTTGTTGTTTTGTTGTTACTTTTTAAAGGACTAAATGACACAACTCAAACGGATATAAATGAAAATTTTTATTAGGGTATTGGTTTTTTTTTAGGCCCTTCAAATCTTGAGGCCCAAGGCAATGACCTAGTTTGCCTTGAGCCAGGGTCGGGCTTGAACTAAAGTGATGCTTATTTTGTGAGTCCAACAACACAATATTTAGTTTGTCACTGCTCGACAATTGCCATTGTTGAGCAACTAGAGCTTCGACGATCATATAGAGGTCAATGATTGTCAAAGTTAGTACTTAACAACCAAAATGTTCAATTACTAGTTGTCCATAACAGAAAAGCAACATTGACCATCAATTATTGATGATACATCCACCAATATTTATAACAATTATGGAAATATGCATCCATTAATGATGTGAATATTCTCCAAACTTCTGCCAATCAGTGACCAAACTAGTAACGCTTACCGGTCGTGACCAGAGATCATGCCCGTTGCCCAAGCAAGCAACCATTGTTGATTTTCACCTATGATCAATAACAATCGTTGCGCGTTGTCGGGTTTTGTTGGCGACACGAATATAACAACTTGAAAATAAAATTATTTGTTATATGTAATATTTACCAGACAATCATATACGTTCAAACGTTCTAGGGTTGATTTATCATACTAAATGTGGAAAAAAAATGAGGCTAGGTTTTTTTTTAATCTTTCAACCAGTGTAGTTTTGGCCCATCAACCTTCAAGAGAGAGATTCTGGTCACCAACTTCTTTAAATTTGTGAATTTAGGATGCTAAAATCGCATGCACCTTTCGAGTGAGTTAGAGGTAAAAGACAAAAACTGTCAAATATTAATGCAGAAATCCAAAACTTAAAATTTAGTACGATTTTAACGTTCGTATTCACAATTCTATCTCGAAAGGATCGAAATTTACAAATTAAAATAAGTTGGAGTTTCAGAACTTTACTTTTAAAGATTGGAGAGCCAAAATCAAGCTAGTGACAGAGTTAGGAAGCTCACCCTGATGTTCCCACGATGTATTAAAAATTATAATAAATTAATAACAGAATACAGAGAATTAATAAGCTATGAAACTTGGATTTATTTTTACTGTTAAACTACATTTCTATCTCCTCCCCGCTCCTCCCCCAACCCACACCCACCCCCAACCTAAGCCCACAACAAAACCACGATATATAACGAACCTTCTACCTCATTTCCCAAACCCCTCAAATTCCACTCTTCATCTCCATTTCGTCTTCAAGAATCAAAATCTCTTCTTTCTCAAGAAATTTCTTCTCCAATATCCGATGGCAAAAGGAGGCAAACTCACCAAGCTTAAGTCCATGCTAAAGAAAATGCAATCTTTCAAGATCAGCCGCACCAATGACACCTCCATCAACAATTTCTCAGATGATGACACGGCCGACAAAAAAGACCTCCACCCTGTCTATGTCGGCAAGTCAAGGCGGCGCTACTTCATCACCACCAACGTCATGGCCAACCCGCTCTTCCGGGAGCTTGTGGAGCGGTCCGGAACCGATGATGACTCGATTACTGTTGGGTGCGAAGTTGTGCTTTTCGAGCATTTGCTTTGGATGCTGGAAAATACTGATCCTCAGCTGGAATCCTTAGAAGAGCTAGTCGAGTTTTATGCATGTTTATAAAGCAAGATAACTTCTCCGAAAATGATAGCAAGGGAGGATGGTTTAGAATTCGAAAAAGAGATTGACTGAAATATTTTGCTCACCTGAAGAATATCAAGAAAAGAGGCCATTTTATGTTATTGATCTTATTAGTTTATCCTTTGGAGTTTTTGTTCCCATTAGGCATGTTGATGGGAAAATAATATTCTTATAATTGATCGATTATAAATTCAATGAAAATAAAATTTAATTTGATATTTTTGATGTCTTATTTACTGAAAAAAATAAAAATATTTTGAACAAAGTTTCTATTAGTATTTTATTTGAACCATTGTTAACAATTTATCTAATTAATTTTTATATTCCAATTTCTCTTTTCAAGTTTATTGTTTCTTTAGAGGTAGGTCACGCCTAAAACAAATAAAAGTTATTTTCACTTGAAGAAGTTATGGAGTCCATTTATTAAATTATATACCATGCAAAATAAACATTATGTTCAACTTTTATCAATAAAAAAACTTAATATCTCCCATGTAAATGAAAAAGAAAATGTAAGGGCCGTTTTGTTTGTGTTTCAATTTTCAGTTTTGAATTTTGAATTCATTTTCAATTTTATGTTTTGAGAGTTTATTTTAAGAACGCTAAAAATGCGTTAGGCTTATTATTTCTTAAAACAGAAAAATAGAAAGTACGTTTGGTTTGAAATTTTGAAAAATATTTTATGACCTTTTATTCAATGATATTTGTTATTTAGTTAAAAATAAAACAATATTATGTTAATATATTATCATGTAATATTTACATTTTAAACTTGGAGGATCTTACAATATTTTTTTGCTACAAAAGTAAAATAAAAATAAATATTAAATTGAGTTCAAAATATAAGAAATAAAAATGAAAATTAGTGATGTGGATTAAGAATGTTTTTATCTGTGTTCACTTAAATACTTTTTAAAAAAAAAAAATTTATAGCTTGAACTGTTTTTATTTTAAATTTTGAATTGTATTTTTTTAAATTTTAATTTTTTAGATTTTTATTTTTAAATTTTTTTAAATTTAGAATTTATTTTGTAGAGTTTTAATTTTTAATTCTTATTTGCTAGAATTTTATATTTAAAATTTAAAATTTAAATAAAATTTTATCTAAACGTTTGGTTTCCACATTTAAAATTCTGAAAATACTCAAAACGAAAAATATGTCTTTTAAGTTATATATTATAAGTTTATCATTGTCAATTATACATTTTCAAAAATATTAGTTCAAACACGTTTTCAGTAGTTTGCAAACTTGAAAAATAAAAATAGTAAACCGAATGCACCCTAATTAATCATGCAAATCGTGCAAAGAGATTGACTTCCCTTAGGAAGTCTATTAGTGAGTTACGAGGGGTGGAGATATTCGGAGTTTGTAATAGGTCAGGAACAATTTTTTAAGCAATTCGCAATCATACAAGCATCCTTGAGCAGTTTTGGCACTCTCACAAATCGATTTAAAAATGCAAATTCTATTCACAATGATTATTACTTAAATCATTTAAGCTAGACAAGTAAGGATTAAAACATGGATTAGCAAAATTTATTCCAATATAGTGTAATGCTTCACTTTCCTCTGCCAAGAGAATAAATTAATATTCTACAATTATCTTTGGGACTCGTTTTTTGAGAAAACTACTTTAAATAAAGCTATTTTAGGTTATATTTCTCTAAAAATTCTTATAGCCAAACAAAGAACTTTCAAAAAATATATCCAAACATATTCAAAAAGTTAAATTCTCAATTTTAGAAGCAGCTGTCAAAACGCATTTAACCAATGTTTGGTACATATACTTTAAAACTCATTTTCAGTAGCACATCTCCTAATAAAATAATTTTGCACGTTGCCCATAATTTTTCACTACTTTTAAACCTTGTCTTATTTAAAAATTAAAAAAAAAAAAACTACATAAAAACATACACTTAACATTATTGTAGAGCAAGTAAAACAAAAATTGCAGGAGAATAAGAAATTATTAATAAAATGGATATTGATAGAATAATTTTGATGAGTGAAGCCAATGATTAGGTTGTTAGGTTCGGTGCCCTTAACACGCTGTGTTTGTTGTTAGATGGAATTTTTCATTACACTTTGTTTTTACAATAATGCTGTTAAGTTAAGTGGAAGACACGAAAATTATAAATTATTTACTTTAATTTAGACATTTGGTAGCTTCATTATCTGTAACGCGTTTCCATGCTCCCACTCAGCTTATCCAAATATCGAATTTGTTTCTTCAATTGTTCGTCGTCTAGTATCGTAACATCTAGCATATTAAAAATGATATTTATTATCTCCTATTTAACGACCAGTTTATAATTGGTATAGAAATTTTATTACGCTAGTTCTCCATTTCAAAAATTGTTTCGAAAATCAGAACACTTCAAAAACTTTAAGAAATATTTAAAAAATCAAAAAGTTTTTATAGTTTTTTTCCAACTAAAATTACCTTATGAATACCTAAGGTTAAATACCTTTTCTTAGACTGAACAATGAATTTATAAATTTAAGTTATAATTGGTAATACCATGTTTATGTAGTCAGGCGCGGAGCCCATTAAGATCCAATGCAAACACAAGCCTACGGTGAACTTCTGAGCCCAACCCAATATATATATATATATGAGGAAATTACACAAAACCAGGTATTTAAAAATTGATTTTCAAAAATCAAGTTGAAAGTTTCCTTATTCAATAATCAGGTAATATATATAGAGCAAAATCATTTATTAATAATATTAAAACCCTAATTTCATCACTTCCGTCTCTCTCTCTCTCTCCCTCTCCCCCTTTGTCATCTCCCTCCAAGGCCGCCGTCGATATCTCCCTTGCAAGGTTGCTTTCGCCATCGTCGGTGGTTGGGGTTGGGTACGGTGGTGTGTTCGGGGATGAAGGATATGCGCCAGTCGACGCTGCTGAGAACGGCGACGCTGCAGTTCTTCGTCTTTCCGGATTTTTTTTTCTGTTGTGGGTGTGAGATTGTGGGTGTGAGGATGACTGGATGTTGGTGATGTGGTGGTAGTGGAGGCGCTGTTGGTGTTGATGATGGTGGTGGCATCGCGTGGAGTGGAGTGGGGCTAGGGGATAGTGAAGCATGGGTTAGGCTGTGTGGTGGCAGTTTTTGTGGTGGTGGCAGATCGACGGTTGTGTGGTGGCAATTTTTGTGGTGGTGGCGGTAGTGGCGGATCTGACGGTTGTGTGTGTGGTGGTGTGTTACGCGGTGACAGTTTTGTGATGGTGGATCTGGGTGTGTGGTGGTGGTGGTGTTTGTGGCAATGGTGGTGTTGATACTGGTTGTCGTGAGGTGGTGGTGGTTTTGTGGCGGGGGCGGCGACGGTGGTGGTTATTGTTGGTGGTGTGGCACATGTGGTTGGGTGTGTGCTGTGTCGTGACGATGGTCGTAGGTGGTATGAGATGGACGTGGGTGTCTGTAACCAATTATTTAATTTTTGACAAATTAATAATGTGTAACCTAAAAATTGTGATTGTGACTCACATTTTCTTAAATTATAATCGAGTTGTGACCAATAAAATTAATATGTGACCTATAATTTGATATTTTGTGACTATAAAATAAGTTCTGTGACCTTATAAATTTTGTGATTTGTGACAAATAAATAAATTGTGACTTTAAAATTTTTAATTTGTGACAGATGAACGAACTGTGACCTATAAAATTTTGAATTGTGACCAAATTGCATAAATTTGTGACATTTATATATTTATTAATAAAATATATGATTAATTAATTAAATTATAAATAAAAAATTTAAAACATTTATCCTTAATTTTAAAATGGTAATACTTAAATACCCTATTTATGTATTGTTCCATATATATATATATAGTGTGTGTGTGTGTTTTTAGAGTATTAGCCATTCACTGGCCCAGCCTGAATGAAACCTAAATCCAATCCAATATCCTCTCAATTTGGACTTAACTTGCTTTTGCTTCGAGTAACTTGATTTTGCTTTCAATTACTTAATTTGGGCTTAAGTTGATCGTTCTTAATAGCAATAATCTGATGGTGATGTGTAGATAAATGATATCACAATTATTTATGTAGGAAGAATAATGATATTCATCCCTACTGGAATTGAGCCAAGTCTGTGTGGCAATTACATGTCACTAAATGATAGACTCAATTAAATGAGTCATGTGACTTTATATAAATGGATCTATCATTAATGTCGTGTAATTGCCACATGAATTGGGATTCAATCCCAATAGAAATGAATAGCATTACTCATGTAGGAAATATATATTTTTTGAGATTGATAATGAAGTCATTGTACAACTATATTAAAGTAAAAAAATTCGTAAGGAATAAGTGCAATTTATAAACTATGTCAATTTGAGTATTGTCATAATATTATTTTATATTTTTATTATTATTAAATTCATGACCAAAAATCTAATGTTCGACGTTGATTAAATTGTACTCACACTGAACAATATTATTGGCTCCACCCCTATATGTTGACATTTTTATTGATTTTTGGACAACCATACAACATGTTGTACTTATATTGGGGACATTAAGAGTGATGACAGGCCGACAAATGCTTATGTGGTCCTAGAACCACAATTATCTACATTATCACATGTATGTGAGATTCAGTGGAGAAATAACGGCCTAGATGACCTTATATTTGAACCTTGAAATGTCAACGTTCCCAAGCTCAATGCAACTCATAAAGATTCTGATGATCAAACCAATCGAATGTAATGGATGAGACATATCGAACCTCTAAGTATTTGCCCAGCAAAAGAATTCTCGAATATGGATTACACATTTAGAACCTTAATGCACCAACAATCAATGTTCGTGATGATAAAGTAATATTCAATACATTAACGATGGGAACATGGATGTGGACAATGTATTTGATGCTGGTTATTCAAGTAATTCTGATGTAATGGATGTAGATGCTCCCATGGTCAATGCGGTACATAGAAATGTTGGTGATCAATTAAATGGTTGTATATACTTCTACTATGGTGTTCACCTATGAAGTCCAAACCCAATTCCTAGCAGCCGTCGTCATTATCAGTAAGTAGTAAAGTCGTGGTGGCATCGTCATCCCAGTTCTCTCTCTCCTTTCGCTCGCGACAACGCCTGGTTAATGCGACGATGGCTATGGTTGCTTTGATTAGATCCGACATCGAAAATGGTGGGTTCAAATGGTGCGGTGCAGTGGTGGTGGTTTTGCGCAATCTGTTGAGGTGGGGTGGGGTGGGTATCTTCATAAATAAAATTTAATTAATACACGATTTTTTAAAGTTTTAAACCTTATTTCTTAATTTTAAAATGGGTCATACTTAATCTCTTATTTATAAATTTTTTTTTCTTATGTTTTCTCTTATGAATGATGGCCTGTATCAATATTGGGTCGAGCTTAATTATCTACTCCACTTATGGGGCAGGATGTAGGTGGCTAAGTTCACTTATTTTTACTTTACTGATGGATTAAGCCCACATTTCTGCCTATGGCTACAGGTTGATGAATCGCAAAGGGTTTGTCAACACATGATTTCGAAGCATATATTGACTCGACGAGATATAAGAATTCTATAGTTTGTACATCTGTCAATACATATTCATTTTTATTAATTTCTGATTTATTCTCCTTATTAAATAATACCATTTGAAAAGTTAAAACCCACGCCTAACACTAAGGGCATGGCGCAGTGGACCACTTAACGTCGACCAAAATGATGACAATAAGAAATTTATCTAATCTTAAGGGGAAATGATCGAGCTAATAGGGTCCAAGAGATCCTCCAATGTCAAGGGCAACCCTCGGCTAACATGATCTTCCCAGTGTCAACGACAATCCCCTAATGCTAAGTGATGTAACTAGGCTAACAAGTCCATCTTCTCAAGGTGAAGAGTAGTTTCCAGTCTAAGATACTCTCCAAATATAAATCATATTTGAATTAATTGTAAATTGGAATCTAAAAAATATATACGTTAAATAAAAGATGAGAAAATCAATAAATGTTATTCATATATATTCTATATGATCCATGATTTATAATTATTTCCAAGCATACATATAATACTTATGGTCATTTGGTTAGGCTTTTGAAAAATAAAAATAAAATATTTTTGAATATATTTGAATGATTTTTTGAAAGTATTTTGTTTGCTAAAAAAGCTTTTTAGAAGAAATTAGCACAGTGTAGTCCTCTTTAAAAAACTTTTTTTCCACAGAAATCAGGCTCTAGCCAAACTGATCCTTAAAAAGAGCTATACCCTTCGTTCCCAACAAGATTGCCTCCCCACGCCCAACCGTACCCGTATGCTCTTCCCCCTTGTATTTCTGAAACAAAATTATACGGAAATCTGTGTAGACTGCGATTCTCTATTGAAAGAATTAGAGAATCAGTATTCGTTTTCTTTCCAAAAATGGCTTCTTTTTCTCTTTCTACCAATCATTCTCTTCCTTCTCCACTGTATGCTCAAACCCCAAAACTCACATTATGCAAAAATATTTCACCCCTTTCTAAATCTTCTCCGTCTCAATTTTATGGTCTGAAGCTGTCTCCTTCATCTAATCTCCCAATCCCAGTTTCTTCTCTGATCAAAAGTTTCATTGTTGCTAAGGTACATTTTCTTAAAATTTTGCACCCCACCCTTGTTCTTCTTCAAGGTAATAGATTCCAATTTCCTGCAAGTAATTTTCAAGAAAAATTTTAAAAAAATTAATCTGTTCTTGTTAATTTTTCAAGTAATTTTCAGTTCATGGATTTTTTTTTTTACTTTGAAGGTGTCAGAAGGTTCGGTTCCACCACCATTTACATTGAAAGATCAGGATGGGAGGAATATAAGTCTTTCTAACTTCAAAGGCAAGCCTGTGGTGGTTTACTTCTACCCTTCTGATGAAACTCCTGGTTGCACTAAACAGGTACATTGTTTTATTTATTGCTAATAAAATTGTAATTTTGACTAAAACACAATCATTGGGCTTTACATGAATATGATCTATACAGCATACAAATTGACATAAATTTTTGCACCCTTTCCGATGGCATTTCGGAGTTTTCTTTATCAGAAATTGATTAGGCATTCATCTAATTTCTTCATATTTTTGTGTCAGAAATGCCTCTGATGTTTTTTTAAAAAAAAAGAAGAAGAAGAAGAAACAAACTATGGGGATAGGAAATTCATAAGCTTGATGAAACAGACCTTTACATTATTAGTCTTTCAGAAATTGTATCGAGTTTTGTCATAAATAATATATGTGGAACACTGACATCTGCATGAGATTAAGACTTTGAGAAGAATGGTGGTTCTAATGAATGCTTTCACACTGTTATCAGGCTTGTGCCTTCAGGGACTCCTATGAAAAATTTAAGAAATCCGGAGCTGAGGTTGTCGGGATAAGTGGGGATGATACAGCATCCCTCAAGGTACTGGAGAATCCTTTGTTATCTGCAGTTCTAATTCACTTTTTCTAATCTAAAATCTAAAGCAATATGTATTTGTGTTTTCGTATTCTCAGTATCTTAATCACCAGATAAGTGGTTAATAAATGACTCTTGTTTTTTCAGCTACTAAAACATGGTTATAGAAAATATATGTATCCTTTCTCTGTTAAACACCATCTAAATCTAGATGTTAGTTTTATGTCTCCACCTAGACCTGGGGGTGGAGTTTTGCAATATTCCTAAATCCTACCACATCTATTGATATAAATTTGAAGTGCAAATAGGAGGGGATGTTCCTGACTGACCCCCAAAACTACATTTGGTACGAGTAATATAGACTTAGAAAAGCTAAACGTGGAGGGACTCCCTCCATTACATGAATAAATTAGAACTTGCAACTGGTGTTATCAAGAATGGCATTTAGCTTTCCTACAATATTATTTGGTAAGATTTCTACGTTCAGTTTGGATACCTTCACTGGCTAAGGAAATCAGCAGCCATATTTGCCTTGTGCAATACATGGGAGAAACGCACCGGAAAAAACTTAAATAAATCCTATATCCTACTCTTTTTAGCTCTTTGTGATGAATTCCAATGCCATAATCAAGTCCAATTCTGTCCAAAGTTGGGAGATATTCCTTTGAGAACAGATTTTAATCCCTGATTTTATTGAACAATGTTCCGCCTCTAATTTGTCCATTCCCCATAAAGTTCATAGAACACCATCACGAGGTTCCCATTACAATCTCTAATGGTGCCTCTATTCAATGAGCATCCAGGTTCCCCTCACATGCCCCATCCCAATTCAATTTAAATTCTCCATGCCTTGGCTTCACCCCAAAAAAGATTGATTTCTTCTTTTTCTTCGTTGCAACTGGAATTCCCATATGTCTTCCACCTGCATGAAAATATGGGTCTTGAAAATATTCTTCTTTCCATATAATAATTACTAGTTAATTTGCTCTTTTACTTTCTTTTGGGTTAATTTGCTCACCTGAACTCAAAATGCGTGCAAAAGTATGCAAGAAATGCATGCAAAATTTTACTTTTTGTCTTCCTTTTGACTGAATAATTTCAGAATTATGCTCGACACATTTTCAAACTACATATAATTTGACAATAGTTCTTGTATTAATGTAGGCCTTTGCAAAGAAACACAGACTTCCATTTACATTACTAAGTGATGAAGGTAACAAGGTTAGAAAAGAGTGGGGCGTCCCAGGAGACCTATTCGGTGCATTGCCAGGACGGCAAACTTATGTTCTTGATAAGAATGGAGTGGTTCGACTTGTGTACAATAATCAGTTCCAGCCTGAAAAGCATATCGATGAGACCTTAAAGTTTCTTCAGAGTGCTAGTTAAGATTTCTTTACTTCACTTGTCGCTTGTTGCTACTTACTGCTGTAAACTTTTTTCACTTTTTTTCCTGTGTGTGATTTTGTAAAGGATATATGCTCCAATATAATTCCAGCCATATGAGCTGAGGATTGATGTTCCATTCCATTTCAAAAAATCATTAGAAGTAAAATGATAGTTTATGTTTTAGAAAACTGATAATCACTCAACTTATAGCTAAATTTCGTTTGTCACCGAATATTTTTTTTTAAGGTGGTCACTGAATTTTGCCTTTTATTTCAATTTGGTCACTCGATTAAAATATTTTACTTTTCATGATGGAATGTCCCACGTGGAATATCTCTATTAATGCCATGTTAGATTGTCATCTTTCACGTCGGATAAATCATTAGAAAACTATCAATTTTAATAGAGTGACCAAACTGAAATAAAATTGGAACAGATCAAGATGAGTAACTAACACGAAGGTTTCGTTGGAAGTTGAGTTACTCATTGTCTTCTACCCCATCTATCAATATTAAGGCCTTACGTTCCTGTTGATTTCATCCTCAAGGGACTGTGGACAAAACCCTCGAGAGGGATCAAGGTGCTACAAATTGGAATGTCAGAGACTCATTCGTCGAAAATGATCAGAAACTAGTTGTTACAATACTCAGAGAGATTGGAAACCTCCTCTACAAATTTTCATCAGTGTGAGAGAGTAATGATTCGGTTTATGTTAATCTTCATTGACTGTCGATGTAGATTATTTTGTAAAATCTATATTATTGCTCATGCAAGAGGGGACAGAGAAATCATATGAGCTCAATCTGATTCTTGAGTTCACAGTCAAAATAACCTGATTGAGGTGGAGCCCAATGGAAGGTGAAGGTCTGAACTTCAAACACAAGTGAATGACACTTACTGTGATCAAGTTCGAAAGGACTTCAAATTTTTGAAGCGTCGTTTATGTGTACGAATTTTGTGCAACTTGAGCTAGTCGAGTAGATCTAGTAAGAATTGAGTAACCTTACTCGTTTTGGGAAATATGTTGAACACTGCAATTTGAACTCAGTCGGATCACTCGAAAATATGTAGAACAAGAAAACCAGGTTCCCATATATTATAGATAATGGGGTTGAGTTGCTTTATTGAGACCCTTGAGTAACTTTTGGACACGTGAAAAATGTTTATACAATTCATATCAATGGAGTGAAATATCTTAATTTTTCTTTTGTTAAATTATATGGAATATAAAAAGGAATATTATTCTTATGATATGAGAATGGTCAGGAAGAAGGTGAATTGGTAGTAAATGTACAAATATTTACCACGATCATGCTACATGTATATCATTCTCTACATCATTTTTTATATTTTATTACGTGACAACAAATCATTGGACAATTTAAATTTTTAACAACTCAATCAATACTTGTCAACACATGTCATGTCCATCATAATGTCAAAAAAGAACGTACAAGTGGCATTTTCCTATGTACAATACCATCCACTGTATTTTAGAATTTTATTTATAGTAAATAATATGAGAGTCACTTGACTTTTTTAACGTCAAATACACAAATCCTTACCTATAGAACAAGGTGCAACATATTTAAATAGATGGGACTCGAGTTGCCAATATCAATAGGTCGAACTTCAATGACCCGCTGGTTTGACTAATAACCCATCGGTTGAACAAATGACCCGCTAATCTAGTGCTTTGATCAAGTCAATGACCAAAACAAGGTCTTAAAATCATAAACAAGTAAAAAGAGCTTTATTGTACCATTTTACACCCTAAATATATTTATTATGTGAAATACTTTCTGGGTTCTTATCAACTTTCCGAACAATACCTAACATTTGAATTTAACACACCCAATAATTGCTTTTCCACTTGTCCATTCATCCCTATGTTCCCACATTCAATTCTACATTTCATGTACCTCGTGGGATGCATGGCTATGTAACACACGACTAAACAATTGTGAGTTCTATATTTTAAATATTAATCTATTGACTAACATGACAGTTTGTAATTGCTTATGTAGTTCTCAAGAAATTTGAATTTACTTTTATTGAAGTCAATAATTAGCCTTTTTCAATGTTAAAGTTGAATGTTATGTATTAAACACAAATAAAGGCGAAAAACTCGTATGATTATAATTCAATACTTAAATTAATGGAATATTGTGGGAGATGAAGAAGATAGTTTTATCTATTCACTAGGGGTTGACAAAAATCGGGGAGCAGGTTAATTCAATTCTTCTTGAGTTTTAATTGAGTGATGGGTATTAAAACCGATAACAAAAAAGATAGGATTGTGAGGTATCAATCATTCTCTGTATTTCAAAACGTGCTTTTATAATTCATATGAATATATGTTGGCAAATAATTATATCACTATGAGTTGATTTGGGCAGAATAATGCCGTGCAAAAAATGAGCGATATAAAATATTTATGGTCGATCCAAGAGTTCGATTATTTCTCCTTTAAGATGATAATGCCCCGCACTAGTACTGACGGTATTCCGCCACTCGTCTTCCAAGATACAACGACCTCAACTTGTAATAGTAGCACTACAAATTACAAAACCCGGCAAACCTACTCACGTTTTGATCTCTCTAAAACTTTAGAGGACTAAAACGCACGAAATTATTTTTCGAGGTTGAATTGTAAAATATGAATAATGCAGGAACGAATGAATAATTTTGGAAGAATAATAAAATCATAATTGATTTTGGAGTAAATGAAAATCGGGATATGGGAACCTATTTATAAAAATTGAAAGGTCGTGTCAAAAAAACACAACAACCGAAAAGTTGTGTCTCCAACATACACAAATTGTTTGGACAGTCAATCGCCATTCTAGAAGAATCCACGTGTCATGCACAGAAAAATCGATGAATTTTACCAAAAAAATATATATAAGCTTGGCCCTTGGCCCAAGCTCAAGACCCGTGCCCAAGCCGAGCCGGTCGGTTTGACGACGGCGAGCGTGAGGACTTCGGCCCAACTTACTAGTATGTAGATTTTCTTCCCTTCAAAAACTATTGGTATCCCTTGGGGCCCAAACCCAAGTCTCAAACTTGAGCAATATAAAGTAGTTTATATTCTTGTAGCTTTCCTATGTGGGATTGACACTTTTCTAATTTTTCACCAATTTTTATTTCAATTTATTTAAACTTTAAGTGATTATCTTTTGGCCTTAATTTCTCATTTACCCTAAATTGGTTTTAAGAAAAAAATAAATAAATACATTACATTAATCTACTCATGAAATAGAACACAATAGGTCAAAGAAATATTTTGTCCAATTAACGGGACCCACTAAAATAATTGGTCAAAAGTTGATCAAACCAAGTAATAAAAACCAATTTTCCAACAAAATAAAAGTTGGAAACATGGTTAAAAAACAACAAAAAATTCAATATTTCTCTAAAACAAATCAAGTTTATTCCAATTTTATTTAATTTAAAGTTCGAGGTTTTATAGTCACAATTGAGGGACGTAATAAGATTAGAGGGAGTGATTCGTGTACGTTGGTGACTAATTTTTATTAGACAACTTCTTGTTTGTGTTCATAAATTTGGACGGTGTTTGTCATTTTGTATTAGAATTAAACCTATCTTTTGTTATATAGTTGTTTCGTTTCAAACATTAGGAGAACAAATATGGTTTTTGAAATTATGAGGACATTGAAAATTTTAATCGTGTTAGAATCATTTGGTTTGCTTCTATTTGAAATTAGACCATGCTCATGTCTAAAATAATCATAAATTTTAAAACAGTTCATTATCACGAGTATGAGTTGCTTTTTGAAACCTTGAAACTTTTTTACTTAATAGATGATGCCGGAGTTGCCAATTTCGATACGTCGAAGTCTTCATATAGCAATCACCATGTTAAGTTGTCATTGAACTGTGTTCAATTAATCAATAGCAATATGCTTAGAATTTTAAATTAAACATTAATATATGTGACAATTTAACAAACCATATGACAAAAATCTCTTTCTTGATAATAATATTATCCAATTGTATCGATGTAACGTATATAATCAAAATCTCAAACAAGCAGCAGGACTTCATTATCCCATTAATAAAATTAGGACCACTTCCATTTTGCTCTTCAAATAGTAAAACTAATGTTACATCAAAATGGACGGAAATCCTCAAATATGCACAAGGTGCCACGTACTTAAATAGATTAGTCTCGAGTTGCCAATTTCAATCCCCGTTTATCTCTCATTCTTTCAAAGTTCATTTTTTTTTTTACATACTCATTTCAATCACATTCACATTAAAAAAAATATTATACACGTAAATTCAAAATTTTTCCCTATTTTTTAACTATACATTATTCAAAAATTTACTATTCAAAACGATATTTTTTCCAAAAAAAAAAAGGTGAAATGGCCACCAAACAGGGACTCAGCATGTAAAAAACCTTCCGAAACAATTTTCAATTTTTAATTTAATTAGATAGCAATCAACATGCTAGGTTTTGACTGAACTTTGTACACTTTTTTAAATCACTAGCACTATGCTTAGAATACTAAACTAAACATATCTGTACGCAACATTTTAATAAAACCTATGACAAAAATCTCTTCCTATGATGTTATCATATTAATTGCACAACCTAAATAGTAAATGCTAGCCGTGTTCTTTAAGTTCGAGCTTTCCATACCTTACCTAACATTTGAATTTAACAAACTCAATAATTGCTTTTCATTTGTCCAAACTAGTTCGACCATCCATATGTTCCCACGCTCAATTCTACACTTGATGCACCTCGTGGGATGCATGGATTTGTGAAACTCGACTAAAATATTTTGTGAATTTCGTATACAAAAGATTGATTAATTGAATAATACGAAAGATTGTAATTGTCAACGCAGTTATATAATCAAGAAGTTTGATTTTATTTTTATTGTAGTCGAAATTTAGCCTTCTAGAAAATAAAACTTGAATGTTGTGTCATACCAACACAAACATAATGAAAAACTCGTGATAATTAGGAGCTAAGTTAGGGACAATTTTTATTTTCTATTGTGCTATTACATAGAAGACAAAATTACATAGTTTTTTTCAAAATATGCAAAAAGTAAACCGGGCTTTTTTGATAATTAAATCAATGGATTGTTGCGGGAAGGGGAGAAGACAGCTTTTTTTCTGAAAAAATTGGAAGTCTAACTTTCTTTTATAGTTTATATGAACTATTTAGATAAAAATATAAATGCAGTTTTTTAAAATTTTTAAACGGCTATTTGTCACGAGTATTTGTCTGCATAACATTGGGAGCAAATTATTCGGGGTGGAAAGAGGTTATATGACACGATATGAAATATTGATCACAACAAGAACACAAGAAACAAGAATTTAATTTGGCAGAGGAATTGAAGATTTTATTCAACTATAATAAAAAACTAATTATAACAATTGTGTTTTTCACAATTATTCTAACTTCTCTAACAATAAAGTTTGTAAAGAAAAGTCAACTATATATAGGGAACATATAATAACCTAATAATATTCTTAAAGATGGAAATAGTATCAAAAACGCGAGAAATAAAGTAAACAATATTTTCCAAAAAATAAAGGAAACAATATTTTCACAAAAAAATAAAAAATTCAACCGAATTTGGGTCACAAAACCAACACTAACATTATAAACCAATTAGCGTCTGGTCAAAGACGGATGTAGGGGGGTTGAGTTGGGTCGGGTCAGGCCGTAACCTGATTCGGTCCAGTCCAGTCCCCTATATATATTGACATATTAGATTGGTTTGTAGTCTGATCTTGAATTTGTTATTGCGTCTGGTGGACGACATTGGGGAGAATATTAAAATGACTAGTTGGCCCATCGAAAGTAGTAATTGCAAACAAGCTGTATAACATGTTTTGTCTCTAAGACCATTAATTGACTCTGAAAGCAATTCAGTGTTCAAGAATGATTTTTATTTAGTCCATATTCGGTCCATATTATTGATAGTAGTTAATTGCAAATGTATAAATATATGAATTCTAGAAAAATTAACCACCCCCACACGGTAAAGCTAATAATAATTAGAGTACAAGTAAATGACCCAAACCAATTAAATAACTCTACACGTCTCGTCTAACACCCCCCCCCCCCCCCCCCCCCCCCNGGTATAATTAAATAAATCGTCTAATTCTACGAATCAATCATTTGACACCTTGTAACAAGCTAAATATTCGCACAAGACAATTCATGTCCACTTGTTAACAAAATTCTTGTTTAAATATTGGATCAAAACATTACCAATTGGCATCTACCCTTTCGATTCTCAGCATCTATAATCAGATACTTTCTGCAAACCTTATCGTGCGGCTCATATTTCCTATGCTAATTCTATAAAACCCCACCTTATATCCAGTTTCTAGGGAGAGAAAACAACGAGATAGAGAGAGAGAGAGAGGCGGCGTGCTAAAGATGATTTCATTGGATTCTCCGCTTGAAGCTCTAGCTTTTAATTACTTGAGCTACGGCTTATTGACGGCGATTAAGAGTATATGGCCGTGGGTTGCTGTTTTAACTGCCGCCGTTAGCTTCTGGAGGATCAGAGCTTTATCATCTTCGAATTTGGTTCCACGTGCCAGAAGCCCAGATGGCCCGTCGACTTCTTCATCGTCGCCGTTAAAGATGGATGGGGGTGTGGTGGCGGCGGAGGAGGCACCTGAGGGTCTTGGTGACGGTGAGGCGGCTACAGTTTCTTCAACTCAATTTGATACTGAGTATTTATCGGGTTCAAATACGAAATGCCGAGTTTTAGAGAGAGAAGGTAGTACCAAAGGGAAGTTTACGTTGTGTTATTTTGAAAATGATGAGTATAGGACGGGTGAAGGTGGTGTTAACGGTGACGAAAACGGTGCTAGAGTGGTGGCATATGAGAAAATGGGACGTTGGTGCGATGATTGGGAGAGGATGATGATGGTAAAAATGGCTGATATGGGGTGGTACCAGTACCAGGACTTGACGGTTCTTGATGGCAGCGTTGTTAGATTATGGGACAATCAACGGCGGAGAAACGCCGCTGCAGTTGGTGGCGTTGGGTGGTAATTTGTATTGTACTGTGTAAGTTGTAGACTTGTACGAGGAAAATAATTTTTTAGAGCTTTGTAAAAATTGTATAATTTATAATGTTTAGTCAAAGTTTCGTCTCATTTGAGCATTTTGGATGAAAACGTAAAATTGGATAGAAATTGATATCGCTAATATCACTTTTGCATCATTATTTATCTTTCAGTTGATCTTAATTTAAATTTTTCTCAAGAAAAAGTCTGGATATGAAGAAAATTATATCCCTTTTTACTTTTTTTGACAAAAAATACAGCTTGGATCTCTTATTGAAGTGATTTCCGACCATTTTGAATATTAAAATCTCTATTTTACACCATAATTAGAGATCCTTTTATTTCTTATAAAGCTGACTCTTTATATTGTAGCAAATGCACAATCCCACTTTCGCTCCCGTTTTTCTCCAACGCTCCGCCGCAGCAAACAGAAATACACGAACCTGCTAATGGCTGGCTATTTTTTATTTTTCTTTTTCTTTTTTGAGCATTTTAACTATTTTTCATCAATTGTTACAAGAAAAATGATCATTAATGGCATCATAGATGTGCAATAGTATTAAAATAAATAAAGAGACTAATACGGATAAGAAGAAATATGAGGTAATTTCAATTTAAATCGAATCTTGTCATTTTCTATAGATAGGCAAGTTAGAATTATAGAGATAGTAACCACTTTGAACATTCTATGATTTCTTTAGTATAGATCAAACGTATCATGTTATCGATTATTTTAAATTTAAATTATCACGTTTACTAATTTATGTCACCTTGTTGAAAGTTCAACCTTTTTTTTCATCAATAATAACAAGGTTAAACAAGTTGTATAGTATATGGATAAGTCCTCTTGCTATTAACAAGATAGGTGCTTATTGGCATGAATTAAAAAAAAAAAAAAACAAAACAAAACAAAAAACAAAATAATTAAAAAAAAATCCGAGTGGCAAAGCATAACGCTAACATATTTTTTTCTTTTATTATTAGCACACATAATTGCGTGTTAATTCTTCATAATATGACTAAGGGGCAAAGCTTTGCCAGCTTGATTTAGCATTACTTGAAAACTAATAAACACCCTCCATCTTTTTTATTAATTAATCAGGATTTGCTTGGAAGTGCGTTGATATTCATATTTAGCCATGTTTGTTTTAGATAAAAAAAAAAAATCGACTCTTTAGTAAATTTTGTAAAGGTTGATAGAATTTGTAGTTGAACAGTTATGAGTCCTATAAATATGCGGTTAAAATTAATTATTAATTTTTACTTAAATTTTACTTTTTTAGTAGATCCTGATCGGGGTTTGATATAATCAGCCCGTCAAACAAGATAATCGATTACGTTTAATGAATATAATTATTATTTTTATCTAGTTCAATAAGTGTAATGAACGAAACACGATGTACAAAAAGCTCAATCAAACAATTGTTTAGACCTTTAAAATTTGAAATTGGATCGTGATAAAAGAGTTAAGGAAAATTGGCACAAATGATCTCAAATCTTTGTCAATTGCACTTTTTAGTTTCGAACCTTTCAAATAGAAAGCAAATTATTCCAAACCTTTTCAATTTTGGCTTAAATGTCCTTTTAGACGGATTCTATCTAAAAGGGGCCTTAGTTTTGGTCGTGAAATGCACTTTCTTTTAAGGATAAATTGCACATTTAACTTAATATTTTTCAAAAGTAACGATCATGTTCCTAATCTACTTTTTATCTTATTTTATCCCCAAACTTTGAGAGATTAAAAGTTAGTTCCCCCTTTTCACCCCCCATCACTTATCCATCCCACCCCTCGATTCATTCTTCCTATCAGCTGGGGATTTGCCTACTACTAGAACAAGGACAGGCCTAACACTTACGTTTGCTAGATGCTTCTAATCAGTAGAATAGCAAGAGGAGTTCGTCAAAAAGAAAAATCACAAAAAAAAATTCGCACGATTCAAATGACACTAAATTAAAAATAAGAAGTTTATCACCACATTATTGCATACAAGGGGAGCTCGCTCCCCACCCCACCACCACGACGTTATTGGCGGTTCCATATCTCTACTACCACATTCGACATATTGGGGGTAAAAAATAGTAACTTTACTTCGATTGCAAATGTATTAACATGTGAGTTCTAGAAAAATTAACCTCCCCCAATGCGGTAAAGCTAAGTAATAATTAGAGTATAAGATAGAATAAAGAAATACGTAAATGACCCACGTGATTTGCAATAAACCAATAAAATAACTCCACGCGTCTCATCTTCCCCACAACGATCAAGTTATTATACGGAACAAAAACAACTTCAACTTGTGGTCATTTGCGCATGTCACTTCATATGTCCACTTCTTTTGAAAATTCCGGTATATTACATCAAACATTTGCAATTGGCATCTACCCTTCTGATTCTCAGCATCTATAATCAGATACTTTCTTCAAATCTCATCATACGGCTCATATTTCACCTGTTAATTCTATAAAACCCCAACTTAAATTCAGTTTATGGAGAGAGAAAATAACGAGATATAGAGAAAGAGAGAGACTGGGTGTTGAAGATGAACTCATTGGATTCTCCGCTTGAAGCTCTAGCTTTCAATAACTTGAGCTATGGCTTATTGACGGCGGTTAACAGTATATGGCCGTGGGTTGCTGTTTTAACTGCCGCCGTTAGCTTCTGGAGGATCAGAGCATTATCATCTTCAAATTTGGTTCCACGTGACAGAAGCCCAGATGGCGTGTCGACTTGCTCGTCGTCGCCGTTAAAGATGGACGACGGTGTAGCGGCTGAGGGTCAGGTGGCTACAGTTTCTTCGATTCAATTTGATACTGAGCATTTTTCGGGTTCAAATACGAAATGCCGAGTTTTAGAGAGAGAAGGTAGTACGAAAGGGAAGTTTAATTTGTATTATTGCGATGAGGACGAGTGTAGGACGGGTGAGGGTGGTGACAACGGTGGTGAAGCGGCGGTGAATGAGAAAATGGGGCGGTGGTGCGATGATTGGGAGAGGATGATGATTGTGAAAATGGGAGATATGGGGTGGTACCAGTACCGGGACTTAACGGTTCTTGATGGCAGCGTTGTTAGATTGTGGGACAGTCCACGGCGGAGAAATGCCGGCCCAGTTGGCGGCGTTAAGTGGTAGTTGTATTGTGCTGCGTAGGTTGTAGTATTCGAGATAATATTTTAGAGCTCTAATTGTGAAAATTGTAAATATATTATTGTTCGCAAGTGATTTATATTTAAATAATTATAAGTAAATAAATTTAAACATCAATTTTAAATTACAATTTTTTATTTGCTATTTTATTGATTTTTGCATCAAATGTTGCAAGAATAATGATCATATAATATCATAGATGTACAATGATATTAAAATAAATAAAGAGATTAATTCGTATAAGAACAAATAGGAGATGAACTCAATATAAATCAAATATTGTCATTTTCAGCGGGTGGGCAAGCTAGCACTACAGAGAGAGGGACCACTAGGAGCGTCCAGTGATTTCTTTAGTATAAGTCGTACGTATAATATTATCAACTAGTTTAATTTTAAATTACCTCGTTTTCTACTTTACAAAATCCCGTTGAAAGTTCAACTTCTTTTCATCGACGATAATAAGGTTAAATTCATTGTTTTTAAAACCGACCCGAAATGATTATCTATAGTTTTTCATTAAACAAGTTGTATAGTAAAATGATCCTCTTACTATTAACAATATTGGCATGAATTCAAAAAATAATAATAATAATAATAATATGATTGAATGGCGAGTATATATGCATATTTGAAGTGCTTATAATTATTTTTCTTCTATTATATTGTTTTGTTAGTATATAAATGAGTGGCAGGCGCCAGGCAGCATATATAATTTGCGTGTTAATTCATCATATTATGATTAAGGGGCCAAACTATGCCAGCTTGGTTTATCATTACTTGAAAACTAATAAACACCCTTCCATCCTTTTTATTAACTAATCAGGATTTCGCTTGCAAGTGCAATTATTATCATATTTAGTATATTAAGTCCGTCAAACACGATAATCGATAAGTTTAATGAATATTTTTTATTTTTTGATCTTGCTCAATCAGTATAATGAACCAAACATGACGTACAAAAAACACAGACAAACAGTTCTTTAGAACTTCAAAAAGTTGATAAGGAATATGATCATTATTATCGCGAAAGATTGGGTTAAATGTGCTAAAGTGCATTTCACACGCTAGAACTAACACACTTCGGATAGAATCCATCCGAAATGACCATTTGCACCAAAATATAAAGATTTGGGACTATTCGTGTCAATTTCCCGAAAGTTAAACACAATAAAAACTAAGAAGTGACTTGCGACGTTACTTTTTTATTCAATATATTTTCTTACGGGTGCTTGTATGCTATCTTCAAAAGCTAATAAAATAAAGTGCAAAATCAATAGCCTAGAAACAGATGCCATGTAATAATAATAATAATAAACGGGTCGATAATATGTTTTATTATTAAACAAAATAATATTTTATTTAATATATTCTCCGAGACAAATATTTAATGTAACTTATGATACATGGTGTGGGTTGGTATTGATATCAGGCACGGAATCTATGGCGTGTAGCCCCTTGAATAATGTAACTTCCGATATATGGTGTGGGTTGGTGTGAATTGAGACCTAAACCTACACTTAGGTACCAAATATAAGATAATTATTATTTGCTTGCAAATAATAAAATAATAATATAGTCGGTGTTAGTATTTACAATTTAATCATCTTTTATTGTAATTGATAAATCTAGTATAGTACGACAACATAAATGAGGTGAAATCTTCTACTCTTCGATGATGGCCTCAATTATTAATGGAATCGAGACTCCGATCCATTAAGGACTTAATTTAATTTAAAAAAATCAAATATAATTTTATATTTATAATTAATAAATAAATAATGTAATAATTTTCTTCTCAAATTTAAGTGAAGCCTAGTCCCCACCTCCGTCCACCACCGGTCTCCTTGTACTTTGAGGACCATGTCTTAAAATAAATGACCTAGTGATATACACCACAATTTAGTATTTTATTTTACAAGAGTGCCCGTATAAATCAACTACTTAAATTATTTACTAAATATAAGAATTGATTTGATCATCTTCAAGAAATAATGGGTATAATCAATTCTTAAACGACAAAAAATTACTAGAATAGATAGAAAATCATCTCTAAAATGAATACGAAAAGTTACAATCAAAATTGACTTCAAATTATGCTTAAATTTCAACGTTAAAAGGATTGATTGGCTTGATAACAATCGCAATTAATTCCCACCTAACAATTTATCATTTTCTTCTCCCACAATCTAGTTTTTGCCTTTCATGTATCATTATCCCTGTATTATTTCTTCTATTGTAGCTTTCTGGGTACATTTTGAACATTTACTTAGAATTCAAGTGAAATTAAATCCACTGAATTACGCGAACCCAATATAATGTAATCAATCTCATGAGATTGACCCTCAACTTTTCAAAGCACCATTTTGAGTAGTGAAATATTTTTTGCCAACACAAGAACATATATATTTTGATATACTACATAAAACAAAAATAAAATAAAATAAGAATTCATTTGTCTCGTGCAATCTAATATAATAATGCGCATTAAATATGCCCAAAAGATACTAAATTAACACGAGGATTTTCAAATATAATTCATATAATTGACTTCAAATTTTCTTAAAATAAAATAAAATATAATATGTTATGATTGTAGTATGTACCATGAGGTTTTGTTAGCCATGGAAAAATAGAATATTAGGCTATTGTCATATATAATCATAGAATTTCCTAAGCGGCTAGTGAAAGTTTTAAATTATTTAGATCCACGTGTATAATTATACAATTTAAATTAACAAGTCACTTTTTAATTATTTTCTAGATAGTTAGTTAAACGAATCAATTTGTCATAAGTTTGAATACCACAATCAATAATTAAAACAGTAAAGAACACAAAAAATGATCATGAAGAAACTCAACAGAGTAAAAACTTCGGATACTTTGTCAATCAATAATCCACTATAAATAGAAGCAAACTAATAGTGCAATCCAGACCCGTCTACCCCGTAGAACTTCTGACCTCATTTCCTGTTGTCTCCCTTGACCTTACTGGAGGTGTGCTCCTTTAAAACAAATACCGACTCCTGGTTTATACCTTATCTCTTTTGGACTGCGTGTTCCTGACGCCAAATCCTGGCTTCGGTACCTCACCTTAGTCATCCTGAATTTATACTTCTGCGACAACTCTCAATCTCTTAAATCGATTTATCTCCGGTGAATTAAATGATTGGTGTTTGATCAAAAGATCTTGTGTGTTTTGATCTGTGGTTTAATATGAAATAATATGGCTCTATCAACAAATCAAATTTTGGATGAAATTATGGCATAAATAATGTGGTGGTTGAATCTTTGAATCATTGAATGTGTTTTGGATTTTCAAATGAATGATCTCTTGGAAAATATGATTCAACACACTTTTGAAAGTTTATAGAATAGGAAAATGGATTGAAAAACCAAGTGTTTGAAGCAAAACAAATTTCTAAACGTCGACCTGCCGCTCGACCGCCAAGTTAGCGACATGCGAGCAGCAGTTGAGCAGTCGTCAGTATTTTTATCATAACTTTCTCTCCCAATATTCGATTGAAATGATTCAAAATGCATTGAAAATTGAACTTTAAGGGATACAATTGTTTTAGAAATTTCATTGTCCAAATTCCAATGTTTTATATGTGAAAAATGCGTTGCAAGTTGCGATTGAGAATTTGAAGCATAACTTGTACGGCTCTTGACACTCTTTAGACTTCGAATTGCATTCCCTTGATCATATATGATTTTTTTGGACATCGTGGATTCCTTCAAGACCTATACTACCAATTCAAACTTTTTTGACTTTAATTAGGATATGATAACTCTTATTTTGACTTTGATTACAATTTGATAAACTCGTAATATAATTCATCTACGACTTGATTTTGATTAAGGAATTGCTAATTACAAATTTTGAAATTGTAAATAATAATTTGGACTTAACAGCCATAACAAACAAGGTCTCTCATTTGTCCAAATAATGTCACGTCAGTTGAGAGTGGCCAAGTTTAATATTCTATGGGAATCAATATTCATGAACCAAACACTCTCCAGTCTCCTCGCCTTACGCATATCTCTAATCTTGGATTTTACAATTATTAATTGATGTAAGTTCTGTGTGGTTTTTGTGGACCTCGTGTTGGCCGGAAGGTACCAATCACTAGTTTATTTGGTATTTATAAAGGTGACATCATGTAACCGTATATCTTATCTTTTGCACGTTTTATTTCTTAAAATAAACAGCCAATGATCTTGTAGATATGGTTTTAATGGGGAATAAAACATTTTGAGGTCAATTCTACTATGCAAGACATGATGTCATTGAAACTTGCACTCGAGTTACTGTTTTTGTAAAATATTGTTATTAAGCGTCATTTATTGTCAGCTGAGTTAAGCATGTTTACCATAGAAAATGTGAGCTGTGAAATTTCTTTTCTTGAAAAAAAAAATAACTGCTTTATAAAGTCAATTTTACGAATTCAAAATTTTAATAACATGAGAAGGAAAAGAATTTTAACAATTTTGTGAATGCGTCCATCTTTTAATATTGCTTTGGGTCATTTCTTTGTCATGTAAACGTGTAAATCAACAGTGGCAGAGCTAACATCTGGCGAGGGGGTGTGACTGCTTGTGTTGGCTCCACTGAAATCTATGGTCGCTGTCAGGAGCCAGCCAACCAGAAAGGAGGAAGGTTGAATTTATTCGCAGAGGGGGAGTTTCAATCGTGGAAGAAGAAAGGAAGAGAACACTGCGCTTGAAATTGGGCCTTTTGGGCCTCTTTTTATTAAAACAATTAGGCCCAAAATCAAATCAAATTTACTGATTTTGTGGACGTAGCTTCAATTGAAAATCAATTCCAAATTCCAAATACCAATTTAAGCAATTCGACAAAGCAATTTCAATTTTCAAATCCCAAACCCTTCCTCCCTCATGATGGCTGCCCAGCGAAGCCCATGTGCCTACGGCCTGCCCTATGAGTCTGTGAACGTTGCTGCTGTTGCCGATCTAATCCTCTCTCTCTCTCTGATTTTTGTTCTTTTAATTCATTTTTTTGATTTATGAGTTATGATTTATGTTTTACGAGGCATGACTATGATTTGTGATAAATAATTTATGTATTATGATTTATCAATTATCATTTATAAGTTTTGATTTGTGATTTGGGAATCTAAATGTAGGATAACTAAAAAAAGAAAATAGAGAAGATAAGTGGCTTTATTTTTCAACTTGTTCTCTATTTTTGAATCAATTTTAATTTAAAAATAAATTGGGGCATTTTGCAAATTATGGAACGATTTTTACTTTTCAGTGCATTTACATATAGATTAAAGATTTCTTAATATTAATTAATTAAATATTAATAAATGACCTCTATATTACTGTCGTCAATGGTTAACGATCAATGTCCGCCCTAGCTGACCTCTAATCTTATATTCGCCAATATAAATCAATAAACATATATGAGTGCATTTATAAATTTCTGTAATGTTTTAAGATGCATTTAATACATTGGGTTAGATTTTAGGAAAATATTGTATGACTAAAAAAAAAAAAAACCTTGCAATTAATTATGGGCCTATTTTCTTTGTTTTAATGTTCAGCTAAGGAATGTGGCACCGAAATTAATAAACATTTACAGTAGTTTATTTATTATTTAATTATTTAATTTTCTTTTAAGCAAATTTTTCTTTATTCAATTTCTTAATTATGTAAGATCCCCATTGTAGATTTCAAGTTATAAGCAAGGTTTTGAAGTACGGGAAAATGAGAAAATCGTGTGCAGACTTTAAAAGTGTTTGTATAGTCTTAAACAAGACCCAAGACAATTGTATAAAAAGTTTGATAGTTTTATTCGTAGTATTGATTTCATAAGGTGTCGGTGAATCATTGTTGATAAGTGATAAACTTTGATAATTTCTATATTATCCTACTATTATAGATTGATGCCATGTTGATTGCATGTGTTTGCAAATAAGAAATGGAAAAGTTGAAAAATGTGTTACAAAATGAGTTTGCATGAAGAATTTGATCGTTACAAAATAAATAATTAAGATGCGAAATATGAAGGATAGTAATGTCTTGAAACTAGCACAAGTGGAGTGTGTGAAGAAGGTGCTAAGCACATTTGAGATGGATGATTCAAAATTAGTGAGTACTCCTTTGACTAGTTAATTCAGGCTAACAAATAACTGATCACCCTCTACAAAATGTAAGTGAGCCTACATGGTGAACGTGTTGTATGCCTCTGTTATTAGCAGTCGTATGTATGACATGGTATGTACAAGATCAAACATAACAAATACAGCGAGAGTTGTTGAGTAAATATATGAGCAATCTGAGTAAACAGTATTGGGCGGCATTAAAGTGAATTCTCAAGCATTTGAGAGGTATTGTAGATGTTGGGTTGTATGCAAATATAGTATAATTTTGCTGATATAAAAATAAAAATATTCTAATATTAAATAAAATTATTTTTATTACATTTATTGTATTTATTTAGTTATTAAACATGCAAATTAAAGTGTCTATGATCACTTGTGATAATATAAGTCGGATACTTGCGTTGAAAAGTACAATGTGACATAACTTATATTTTGATCATAAACAATTTGCTCACTATCAATGTATAAGGGTTGACACCTTGTATCATAAGGTTGTAGTGTTGTCCGATTCACTATTCGAGTTTGTGATTTGTCTTTATGATGAAAATAGTTAAAAGTGACATTAGTACACTTAGTGTTTCATCCCATTTTATACTAAGTCAAAGTCAATAATTTATTTCATAGTCAAAGTTTTGACTAGTCAAAGTCAGGTCAATTAGGGATTTAATTGGAATAAATTATTGTTTTGGGGTTTATTTTACAATTGATAATATATGAGAGTTTAAGATGGATAAAATTTAAAGTTTGGGATATACTTATTTATCATTGGAAGTTAGATGACCAAATTTTGTATTATATGAAGGTTGGAGGACTTCATTTGCAATTAAGAGTTAGCGCCCACTAACTATTATACATTAAACCCATTTCTCATTTATATACTCACACAGAAGCTGAGGAAAACGTAACAGAGGTTGGAAACGGGAGTAGAGAAGACCGAAAAAAGAAAGGAAAAAGGGAGAAAAAGGAAGAAGGGAAAAGGGGAAGAAAAATGAGTAAGTGTTGATTTCCTCATTCTTGGGTTCAATTTATCTATTTCTTCAAGAGATAAATGAATAATTTATGATGAATTTTCTAGGGTTCTAATTGGTTGTGTTAATTTTTAGGTTTTAGGAAAGAGTATGACTTCAAGCTGATCTTTTGGATCTGTGAAAATTTTTTGTATCAAGGTAAGTTATACCATTTTTGACAAACCTTAGAATTTTAATTGGGTTCTTGAATAAAGATAGTTTGTGGAAATGATTATGTTGATAGAATACTCATTTGGAAGAATGATTTATAAGTTAGAATATAAAGTTAAATTGGTTGAATTATGGTTATTAGTTTTCAGTAGATTTGAAGAAGGGATTGCTTTTATGCTTGGGATGATAGTAATTGTGATAAATTAAAGATAAGTGAGAGGACTAGAAAGTAGAATTAGCTCCAATTGATTTAAAGGAAATTTGAGGAATTTATTCATGAATCAAGAAATTGTTTAAATATTCCATCAAAGGTTTATAGATTTGATAGTAGCTAAATTGGTTATTTTACATCGTATTTCAGGTGATGAAGAAGAAATTCGAAAAGCCTATCGGTCATCCTAGCCTATAACTTGTATTGAGTGAGTGAATATCTATTTTTTTAAATACACACTTATTTATCTTATATTAGTTCTCAAACTTATATGAAATTATTGTTATTATATTTCTTATAGCAAATCATATAAGATGTAAAAGTTATCTATTTCAGATAATCAATTTAGAAAACATGATTTTCATAATAAGGTTATTTTTTTAAAATAAGCAATTTTTTAAAAAGTTAAATTCAGTTTAGTTGAACCATTTCATTGACTTAGAATATTAGCATTAAATATTTCAATATATCTAAAGTTATTTTTAAAACCATCATAAAGTACCAAAGTGATTTTACCATAGTTTGCACTTGTGTGGATGTGGTTCCACAGTGTATGACCTCATATGGTTATTTTACCTGTAGTGTACTGGTGTGAATGTGGTTCCACGGTGTATGACTTTATGATGATTTTACCCGCTCTGCACTATTGTAAATGTATTTCCATAGTGTATGACCAGATTATAGCTTTCGGTCAGCTCTACGCGTATGACCAGAATTACGGAATTTCAGAATTGAATAACATTTGTGTATATCGATATTAATCGAAATATGAGTACTTTTATTTCGGGTACTTTTTTTGTGTGATTTTTCAGTATTACTACAGCTTATCAGATTTCAGAGTATAGAATTCAGTTTATTCATTTCATAAAATAAAGATTTCGACTTATAGTATTGAGTAACGACAATATTTCATAGTATTTCATGGATATCAAATAACAAATGGTTTTATGATTCTATCATGTTTCAATTTTAAAAGTTATTATCAAACTTCAGAATTTTTTAAAGTTATAAAAGAGTAAAGGAAGCTTTACAGTAATTATGTTCAAATAGGAAAAGTGTACTTATTTGTAAACTATCCACTCACTGAGTTACAAACTCATATATTTTGTCACATCTTTCCTTATCAGATAGTAGTTGAGTTGAGCAGCATTGAATCATGTTGATCCATCGAGTTGAGCCACACTTTGTTATTAATCGTATGACTCATTTTGTCAATTTACATAGTTCTTATTTCTTTTGGGATACATATATGTTTTGTCAGAAAAGTTAAATTGTAATTCATGTATCCATATCATGGGCTCACTGCATATTGAATATTTTATTGGAACCTGTTGATCCATCGAGTTGAGCCACACTTTGTCATTAATCGTGTGACTCATTTTGTCAATTTACATAGTTCATATTTCTTTTGGGATACATGTATGTTTTGTCTGAAAAGTTAAATTGTAATTCATGTATCCATATCATGGGCTCACTGCATATTGAATATTTTAAGTAAATTTGAGACTTTTGTTTGTAAAATATTAGGAAACGTCGATTTATCAGTATTGTATTTTGAATAGTTTGAGTTTTGAGAGACTGGTGTACCACGTTTTAAATTATATGTACTGGTTTGAGGATATTAATATTTGTTCAGGTGGTTTTAGTCCATATTACAAGGGAAACCCTGTCAAAATTTTCATAAAAGTATGTTACAATCAAAACGGGTCAGAGTTGTCTTGATGGTGGGTCCGGCATTTAGATGGTATCTACCATCCGCGCACGAAACGTGTCGGATCCATTAGGGTGATTCAGGACGGGTTGTGTCAATTGGTATCAAAGCATGGTCACAGAGTCAGCTTGAATTACATTTATTTTGATTTCTTTCTTAACATATCATGTATATTTTGTAGTTGGAGGTCATGACTCATGGTGGTAAGACTCGCAGACTCCAGGATGTGCCGCCTCTACCACAAGTTGCTCCTGATATGGAGGACATTAGAGATAGGAGTAGGGTTGAGGAATCAGTTCGGCAGACTCATGAGCAGCTACGAGAGGGGGATGTAGCTCTGGCTGATAGGATTGCTACAACTATTGCTTCTGTTTTACGCAATTCCGATAAAGAGCATAGTATTGAACGAGCAACTAAATTAGGGGCTAAGGTGTTCACAGGCACGGTTAATCCAGCAGTAGCCGAATCCTGAATGGTAAAGATTGAAAGAGTGTTTGATGTTATAGGTTGTCCCCGACGACCGAAAATTACATCTTGCTACCTTCTTGTTAGAAGGATGTGCATATGATTGGTGGAGATCGGTACAAAGTAAATATGTTGATCCTTCTATGATCACGTGGAGTGATTTTAAAGATGATTTTAATAAATATTACTGCACTCGTTCTAATAAAAATGACAAATAGAATGCATTTTTGAAGTTAGTACAGACATCCACGGTGGTGGAATATCTGAAGAAGTTTGTGGAATTATCAAAGTATGATGCAGTCCTTGTAGCTGATGAAGCTGATAAATGCAGAAGCTTTGAATATGGCTTGAGGGAAGAAATCAGATCAATGGTGAAAGCAACAGGGTATGAGAATTTTGGAAAACTAGTAGAAGCAGCTTTGAGGGTTGAGAAAAGTCTCTCTAAACGACAAAGATGTAAAGAACAATTAAGGGTTAGAGTTGGTGGTAGTTAAACATGGCCAGGAGTCTCTTTTGACAGATTATCGAGGAGGGATCATAGACAATTTGGTTTAGGTGTTTCCACTTCTAGTAGTTTCAAGTCCAGATCTTGTGGAATTTAAAGCTCGAGGTTTAGCCAGAGATCAGTGCAACCAGGGAGTAGTCGTACTCAGACCTAGGGGTCCGTTCAAAGACCATTTGCTCCAGGACAAGGTGATAGTTTCAATGTTGCTAGGTTTCCTCAGTGCCAATCATTTGGGAAATTTCATCCCGGTTAGTGCCTTAAGGGAGTCGGGGTTTGTTATCATTGCGGTCAGACTGGACATATGAGGAGAGAGTGTCTAGTTCGTCTTCAACATGGTAGTTTATCAAAGGGGACATCTTCACAACCAAGTGTTGGTATTTCTAGACAGAATCATAATCGGCACACGTTGGCAGGTAAAGTAGGTGTTACTAGT
>CAIGRP010056962.1:0-17213 GCA_903798385.1 Fraxinus cuspidata
TCATATATAAATTTTAATGAAAATCCGATTTTTGAAATTTAAAACCTATATCCTTAATTTTGAAATAGTGTTAACTAAAAACCTGATTTATGTATTGTTCCCTTTTAAATTTAGCTTATGTTTGATTTTCATTTTTTCAAAATACATTTTCCCTCTCTTCTTCTCAACCTTATTTTTTTCAATAAAATAATATTATACGCAAATTAAAAAAATCTTATTTTTTAACCACACATTTTACATCAGTCTATTATTCCAAAATACATTATTAATCTTTTAATTGGGACTCAAACACACCCTTGGAAATGTTTTCAAAAGTTTAGATTGAATGCACATCTAAATTTAATGTTTATTTTGCGATGACAGAGTGTAAAAAAACCAATCCATGGATATCAACTGAAACTAAATAGCACTATGTTCAAGTATCATTCATCAATTCTTCATCAATTTAATCCACATATATTATAAATCTCGACCTACAGATAGTCATATATCGATTAAAAAAATAAAATAAAATAGATGCACAAAACAAATACATGTTTTAGGTTAAATTTTATTGTAAAACATCAAGCCTTGAGGTAGAACGCCCCGAGATTCACGTAAATAGTGACTTTGTCTTGTAAATCGATACAAATTAATTTTATAAACTAAGAAGCAATTGCACTTCATGAAGATTTTTATTTTGACGAACGTTATGTATTTACAATATTTAGATGCAAGAAAGTGACACCTTGAAACAAGAACTGAATTATTAAAACAAAATTATGTGGACCTATGACTCGAGCTAACAAATAAGCCACATAGAATTAATTTTTTATCATGCGACATACCCAACCATGGAGTTGATTGGTAACTAACTCACATGATTGTGACCTCACTTTCCATCATCTCAATGTACAATTAATGGTTTCTTCAAATGGACTCTCCTATCCTATACGTGAAGAACATTTATTGATCCCTTTTGGTTTAGAAGAGAAACTAAAATGCCCCTCCAAGAAATATATAGAAAACCTAATAATTCCCTAAAATATCAATTCATAAAGTCATCGGACGAAAGAGACAAGTGAAGGTATGTTGATAGGATATTGGACATCGTTATTTATTTTTTCCCAAGAAAATAACTCACTATTTGAAATTCAAAAGGTTTTACTATATAAACTTACATGCTGGTGATTTTTTGAGGTCTCTATAAATTTACTCAAAGCCTATGCTCTTTTGAATTCACTTATAGACTTTTTATAGTTCACACCTATACTTTTCTTTTAACTCAACTCGAGCATAAGAAATTTGTCCAACAATAATGCACTTCTAGTAGTGAAAATGTGATTGTAATGTCCTTGCCACCAAAAATTTTTCTAGCTAGAAGCCATTAGGAAGGTGGTGAGAAGCAGGATAATGTCAAGTCTCTATACAAAATTCTTATCTGGATTGATAAAGTCACACCGCACGTGATAATTTTCTCTTATTTCCATCAATTTCCTATTTTTATGCATAGCCTTCTAAATCCTTTTTCACCGTGTTTAACTATGGTGGACTAATACCCTGGCTGCATCATCACATGGAGACATTTTTATCTTTAAACTAACACATGCCAACCTAGGAAAGCAGCCCTCGTCCTCATCTTGAGAATGCTGCCTTTGATCACTTCAAACAAAAGGAAAATAGAATTCATGAAATTCGATTATCGTCCTGTGCTTCGTGTGCAGGTACTACAGGTCTTCCATTGGGGGAAAAAATGAAATAAAGTACAGATCTAGAATGGAAGATTAGAGGTTCAGGGAAGATGAATTGATTTTTCCATTGTTTTTCTTATTTTTTGTTTTATGGACTAGTAGAGGAGTAGATTCTTTGCATCGAGAAATAAATGAAGAAAGATGTTTACCTATACTTAACACATGCAATTCGAAATACTTTATATATATATATATATATATATCTCTTGCTTTTTTAAAAAATAGTCTGACACTTGACTCTTAATCTACCAACAGTCACTTGAACATAAATCACCCCGATATCCTTCAAACGCACACTTATTGAAAGGTTTAAGATGTAATTGCTAGAATTTATAATTTTGGAAAAGCGGTGTACGTTTTGAAAAGTTTGGGACATGTACTTCACAATTCCCTTTTCATATATACGTGCCCTTAACACGTTACACATGCAGATAAAGTTACACTTGAAGCGCCCCCCTCGGGCATGGTGCATGTCGTAAAGGGGGTTCCACGGGGAGGAGAATCGCACTCTGAATGTCTGGTCCAAGTGTGTATAAACTGTGATCACATTCAATTTACTCGGGTGGCAAATCAAGAGGAAAGACTGTCACTTCTTAAATGAAACTTGAGTACTTGAGTCATAAAAAAAATAAAAAATGATGTTACGGATGAAAGTTAAAACCCCAACGCACAGAGCGACAAGGGTGGACCGTTTTGGAACAAAATTAAGCTATAGTCCAGGGTAAAGTTGAAGCCCTTTTCTTTCTTTCTTTTTTCATTTTTTTTTCCTTCATAGACTTGGTTCAAAAAAAAAAAAAAAATCATAAGATTGCCCCAACAACCAACTCTTAACTTTTAGCTCTTGTAATATCTAATTCTAGGTCTGTCCTTGTATGTAAGTATCTAAGAACACCTCCCACAAATACATGCCTGTTCACGTATACACACACAAATAAAATTATACATGTCTGCCTAACACACGTGCGCGTACATATAGACATGCAACTAAAGTTTAAAGATGTCTAAATTGGGGTGCAACTACCATGCATGAAGAGAATAGTATTCTACATATATTCAGTGACGGAGCTAACACCCAATGAGTTATGACAGTTGTCCACGTTGGCTCCAAGAACGGAGCTAGATGAAAATAATCGCGGAGCTAGATGAAAATAATCGCAGTGGCAAATTTCATAAAATTTTAATTGTGGGGACAATTTAAAAATTATGAGGAATTTTTTGAAAATCTTTAAAAAAATGTTTCAGTAACATAACATATTTGAAATTTATTGTGGGGGCAATGGACCCCACTGCCCCTATTGTAAATTAGCCACTGGCTAGCTCCGTCGAAATTTTTTTCCCATATATTGGGCGGGGCTGTCGAGCGTTCGCCCTAGATCAGATAAATTCTTGAATCCGCCACTGTATATATCCATCTCGAATTGAGAAGTCACTAGTGAATTTTGTAGTAATCTCTTATGTTTTTTTTTTCAAAATCAAAAGTTGTAATCCTAACATGCACATGATATCAACTTCACACCAAATATAGCCTTGCACGGGGGAAGTACTTTGTACCTTTTATGTACTTGGTTCTTTTCTATAGAAGTCAAGTTGTATACAACACAAAATAATTCCTCTCACGGTCCAATGCAGTTGGGACGTATTTGGTAAGGTAGACATTAAATTATGGGATGTTGATTCCAAAATATCAAAATCTCGTCTGGCGTACACTATACTATATAGTTGGAGGATTGTGGCAAACAATGCATATAAGAACTCCTAAGAAAATTTGATCTTAACATAGAGCAGACTCAACAGTTCATTAATGATTTTGAGTTCTATATTAAATAAAGATTGTGTAAGATCGACTCCGTAACTAGTTTAAATTAGCTCAAGCTCGACTAGTTGGGTATATTTATGTTCCTCTATCGTACCTACAAACTAATGATATTGGTCAAACTCACTTACTTTCGCCAAAGGTTTACTCATTTTCTCCTTGGATAAAGAAGTGGAGATCGAACATATTTTCAAGATTTTCGAATAATTAACTCAAAGGCGCATAAGAAAAGTACTTTACGGTCTTAAATTCTTCATTCAATAAAGTAACATTGAAATCATTCTCTACCAACAATTGGACATTTTTCTTAAATTTGTTACTTTTTCAATGTAGAAACCTAAGGTGTGATTTTTCCACTAGAATTGTCTTGTGACATATTTTCCCATACCTAGACTATGTGCACCCCTAGAAGAAGCACCCACCAAAAAGGAAAACTAAAGAATAGAATATAAAATAAACAATGGTCAATTTTATATCCTTTTTGTTTAGACTTCGTGGATATGTCTCCCCTTATCTTATGTATTTGCTTTTCTTTTGTTTATTTGGTTTGACGTTTCCCATGGGAAAATGAGACCAAATATTGTGGACAATCTAGCAATACGAGATTTGCACCAGCTCCCACGCATAGTAGAAGATACTGATTTTGAACTAGTATAGAGAAAACATGTTCGTCAATCTTCAACAAATTCATTCAAGCGCAGATCGAATTTAATTATTTTTTAACGCGGCAAAATTTCATAAATAGGTAATAAAAAGATTTAAACTCCAAAAATATTTCATCTAAAAGTTTAATTTGTTAAAAAGAAAAGGACAATAATTTATTTTTAACAAGTATCAACTACGATGTTCATAGGGTTAGAATTAATGAGAGCATTTTTGACTATGTACTCACAACATAGAAACAACTAAACAAGTGCTATGTCTAGTAAGATATGTCAAGCCTTTGGCCCTACAAAGAATATTAATTAATTGAGATCCACAAAATATCTTTTAATGATATTAAATTTTTTTTAACGATGTACGTTTTATCTTTGTTAATTTGTTCTTAAACCTTTGAACACAATCATATTATATGTACACTTTGATCTACACTCTTGTGTGTTGACAAATTTGGACACATTGATTTTAAAAATATATTTTCCAATCAATAGTTAGATTTTTGTCACATAAGAAGTGTCAACAAAAGTGTACACATTTGAGTGTATAAATAGTCTTATTCTTCATCTTTTGCTTGTCAAGAAAAGACACTGAGCAAAGTGCATGTGGGGGCAAAAAATTCAATGCCAACTTTGTGCAAGTTGTGTTTTAGTCGCTTAAGCTTTCAAATAGATGGTATCATCCATCAACACTAATGGGGGTTAGTGCAAAAATATCAAACATGAAAGTTTTCGACTCTTCGACTTCTCAAATATGTATTATTTCGTCATAATATATAAAAACAATAACAAAAGTTTTATTTCAAATAAATTCCCGAGTTCTGTTTCATGAATCTTTTTTTCGCCACTTATTTCCGTTCTACTAAAATGCGTATAGACTATAAAATTTATAGCATAGATGTGAATAAATTTTAGTTCGTACCGAGATCTAAAGTAGTACCTCTTATTAGGAACAAGTAGGCCACAACTAGGATAGCTAAGCTACTTGAGTGGGTAAAACACATCATGAAAGATGCAAACAAGGCAGATATGCTTCGACGGTATCTATGTGGCAGAGCTAGCACTTGCTCGCTCTATCCCACTTGGCTTCCTTTCCTATTTTCTTCCAAAAGGTCGACCTATCTTTAAAATTTATATTCGTCCTTCATGTTACATCCTCTCACATTAGCAAATATTATTTCTCGAGAAAGTATAGCCTAGTCCAAATTTCAAATTTCCAACTATGCCCCCAACAAATAGACATATGAGGTGGTCTCATGGTGATAAGTAGTTCTCTTATCATCAGTCATGTGAAGAAAATGAAACCTGTCGGTTCTTTCGGTTTCTTTGATACAATGCTCACAGACTTCGAGACAAATACAAAGGAAAACTCTTTTGTACACAACAATATATATGTGGTCCATGTGCTCTTCTCTACTAAACAACCGTGTGGCACTTTACATGCACAAATTGTTTTGAGTGGGAAGGTATAATATCCCATCTTTGAATTGTAAGAAACAAAAGGAAAAGATGATGCTTAAAATGCAATTTGTCTACAAGATTATGAGAGTGGTCATAATAATTACGTATAAAAGTTTGTTTATAATTCATTTAGGTACAACTATAAGCACATGCATGGTTTCATACAAGTGTGACAAGATTATTACCTTCACTAGTGCGAGTTCTAATCAACCCCGTTTGCATGAACTCCCGGCCCCTCCTTGGTGGACGACGGGGTGGGTGTTACTCGTAGAAGGTGATGGTGAGATATGTAAGAAGATTTTTGTTAACACCGTTCCCGCCCCCTCCTTGGTAGACGGTGTGGTGGAAGTTACTCGTAGAAGCTGACAGTGAGATATAAAAAAAACTTGTGTCAACATCGATATCATATTAATCCATCTCATCTAAACTTTTAATAGATTTAACATGACAAATAGAAATTTTTTAGATAGCTTCAAACCTTTTCAAACCAGAGGCATAAATAGTTAAGAAAAAGAAAGGACGTTATAAATACATAAAGTGTTATACTAGTATAGAGATAAAATCGACGTGCGTTGTCCTATATAGAAATAACAATTAAATATGAACAACGAAGAAAGATTAATTCAAGAATAACCAACTCAGCATATGTAAAATAGTTTTATGCAGGATACACATGCACACCTTGCCCGCAGGAAAAAAAAAAATTCTCAAATTATAACTAACTTGAAAAAAGAAGAAAAGATACACTACGATATTGAAAGAAGGTTCGTTGTATTAACTCTTCTGGACAAGGAATGTGGTACTATATAGAAAAAAGAAGGTTTTTCCACAGAATCTTGGATAGACTGCAGGATTTTCAGGTAAGTACAGAATGGGGGTTTTTGCTTAGTCTAAAACATAAATTTGAAGGGGACATAGACCTGAACCAGAGACCTCCCGCCATAGAATTTTCTTCCCATCATTAACTTTGATAAACAAGCATTAAAAAAATCCAATAATCAAATCTTAGCCTTTTCATTGCAATCCTTCACTTATCTAAAGTAGTTTAGTCATTTTTAAGGATAACATAAGCTGCGAAAACAGGATTGTGGGAGAGCAATAAATGCAAGGTCCTGAAAACAATACTAAATTTAATCCAGATACATTAGAGTAATTAATGTTATACAACGACAAAAAGTTATTTTTCAACCCTTCAAGCGAAGTGAGATATGATCTAGGAGCTTTGCATTTACGGAGAGTAAAAAATTTTATTTGTCTTCATCAGAAAATCTGAAAATAGTTTGAAAATTAGGAGGTTGAGCTCTTAACATGAGAGAAAAAAATGAATAGTAAAATGTGCTCATTGAACAGTAGAAACTGAAAAATAACACATATACACACACACAGACATATATTTATTTATTTATATATGAAATTTCTAATGTGAAAATTGATCATAAATTTAGGTAATATAACACTTTTGTATGATTTACACAGTGGAGGAAGTAGATATGTTCTCATATATTTGGAAAATGACAAACCATAATTAAAGGACTCCTTTAAAGCACATTTTATTGTGCCTCATTTACAAACACCTCTACTCTTCAATTTCCAATATTTTCTGTCCAATCAATAGAAGAGAAAAAACTGAAAAACCTACCACCCTCATCCCCTATAAAAACCCCTTCCATGCTTGCTTATAACATCACCATATTTTCTCCCTCTCCCTCTCCTTCTTTCTCTTGTGTTAGTGTCAGCACGCATTTGGAATATTTGCAAGAAAAGGTTATGTAAGGTATTGGTTCGTCTCTATTATCACAACACAAGCAACCAACAGGGGAAAAGGAAAAGGATGGCTACGAGTCAGACCCAGAAGCACTGGACCACAATAGAGGTAAGAACAAAAAATTCTAAAAAACTCCAGTTAAAACATACAGTGTACTTTATGAGTATTCTCTGACTCTTTTTCCTTTACGGCACATTGCTAGGTAGTCGAGGAGCTGAAGAAAATATTAGATATAGGTTTTCCTATATTGGCTATGGGCTTATTAAGCTACTTGAAAAACATGATTTCAGTAGCGTGCATGGGAAGGCTAGGAAGCTTGGAATTGGCAGGTGGTGCATTGGCCATCGGCTTCACCAACATCACAGGTTACTCTGTACTTTACGGCCTTTCCATGGGGATGGAACCACTTTGTAGCCAAGCTTTTGGATCCAGAAACATAGCCATGGTGTCCCAAACTCTCCAAAGAACAACCGTTTTGTTACTATTTGCATCTATACCCATTGGAGTTCTATGGATTGACCTTGAGCCTCTCATGCTATGGCTCCGTCAAGAACCACAGGTAGGACATATTGCAAGTCTCTACTCCCGGTTTGCAGTCCCCGATCTTATTGTCAATAGCCTACTTCATCCTCTACGTATCTACCTACGAAGTAAAGGGACAACATGGCCATTGCTTTGGTGCACTTTGCTGGCAACACTGCTGCATTTTCCCATCACAATCTTCTTAACTTTCAACCTTCGTCTAGGTATCCAGGGAATTGCAATTGCCGCATTTATTGCCAATCTTAACACCTTGTTCTTCCTTCTGAGCTATATTCTCTATTCCCACGAGAGCAATGAGCCTTTGACTAACCTCCTAATACCAAGTTCAAAACAAGATTCCACTTCATTAAGGGAGGAATGGGGAATGCTACTTCGACTATCGATCCCTAGTTGTCTGGCTGTTTGTTTAGAATGGTGGTGGTATGAGTTCATGACACTTCTAGCAGGTTACCTCGACAAACCTCATGTTACACTTGCAACAGCAGCTATAGTAATACAAACCACATCTCTCATGTACACATTGCCTTCAGCACTCAGCGCATCAATTTCAACAAGAGTAGGCAATGAACTCGGAGCTGGGAGACCTGATAAGGCCCGTTTGGCAACTTCAGTAACTATAGCACTAGCCTTTTCAACGTCAATACTTGGTTTTCTATTGACTACCTTAGGGGGAAGAGCATGGGGTAGTGTTTTCACTGATGATAGTGAAATTCTTGAGCTAACAGTGGCTGTTCTGCCAATTATTGGACTTTGTGAGCTTGCCAATTGTCCACAAACCACTTGTTGCGGGGTGCTCCGAGGGAGTGCTAGACCAAGTGTAGGGGCAGGCATTAATTTCTACTCTTTTTACTTGATAGGAACGCCTGTGGCAATAGCTTTAGCCTTCTTCTGGAAAATGGAGTTTTCTGGCCTTTCTTATGGTCTTTTAGCGGCTCAAGTGGCATGTGCATTCTCAATTTTAACAGTGATATACAAAACAGATTGGGAAAACGAGTCAATGAGGGCAAAAGACTTGGTTGGAGAAAAAAATGATTTTGTATATGCAGATTTATTGGGAAAATGTGAGGATGGAGAAGGATTTCCCAAAGGGGGTAGTTTCTGAAAATTTACAAACCTTAAAACGTAGGAGGGTACGACTCAAGGGGTAAAGTCAGTCCAAGAGCAAGCACGAACAAAGGGACGCAAAGTTATTGGAAACTTTTTCTTGAAATGATTGGACAAAAACAAAGTGCATTTTGCACTTAAAGCGTTCCAACAATCTAATGCTACCAATCTAGATGATAATTTCTTTAACAATTGGCGTTTATGTAACACATCTTCTCATTTTTCTATTTTCCGGTATGCAGAAATACAATAGGTTTATCTATCTAGAAATGAAGGTCCCACCATATGCCAATTTAAGATCAACATAGTTCATATGTCCAACTCATGTATTTACTACGTATAACTTCTATACATATAATATATAAACCATTTCACGTTTCATTGATATGTACTCAAATGACAAGCTTTTGCTCTTCCTATCCTAAGAATGCTGAATGAATCATAATTTCACCTATCATTGTGTTTGAATTTAGGCAATTAATTTTTATCCTTGTCTTTCACATGTTTAATTAATTTCACAATTGTGTTTACCTGAGATTGTATCACCATGATTCCATCTCTCTTTATCAGTGTACAAATCATGAGTCAGAAAAGCCAATGTCCTGTTTCTTCATATCAAATAGCAATATCTTGAAAAGTTTGGTTCTGATCAATCCATCTACATTGTTGGAATCTGCAAAGATTAACGTGTAACTCAAAATGACAAAATCCATCCAACAGCTGACTGTATCAGTGGCCTGCATTATTTTCTCATAGAATAGACCACTTCAGAACTTATAATCTCTGTTTGTCGTTCAATTTGAATAATATTTCCATGTAACAGAATGGAAAAGATGGAAGTATTGTTATACTTTCATGTTATAGTATAAAATAAATGCAGAATGAAGCCAATACAGATGTGTTAGCCCACAGCCCTAGAGACAGGAGTATCAATTCAGTTTGAAATGTTCGGATGCATTAATCCAACACCTCTCACTTTCTCCCTTGAAATTTCTATAATAATCACCTGACTGCTCTTGCATTTTCTTTTTCTCCATCCCCTGCCTACAAATATGGAGAACACACAAAATCGAATCACAGCTAGGATACTTATCCCTGAGAAAGTATATAAAACTCCCAAATGTATACTTTGTAAAACTTCTCAAAATTCTTGATTGTGTATGACTGTACCTACTCATGCATTAACCATTCCGAACCTATGTTGCCATCAATTTCATGTCAAAAATAGAGTTAGGAGAGACTAAAGAACACAATATGAGTCCTTATGTCGTCTAACAAAGACACTTTGATTGAGTAGGGTACCAGATGTCACGTGCGAACAGACCGTGTTTTTTTGAGAAAAATAACTTCTCAAAGGACAAAAGTAGATAAAAATCTTAGCCATGCTCATAAAACATATGGAGGACACCTAATTTTCCTATATTCATGCTACCATAGCACCCAAAATTAAGAGGCTCTAATCATGATCTCTTCCAGAAATCCCCTTCAAGACATCGATTGTTTTGACAATTGCAAACATAAAACTAAAAGAAAAATAGGAGAATGAGTAAGACATATAGTTTAGGTGAATGCATATATTATCAATTATAGTTAAGCTAAAAATATATATTATACTTTCGTTAAATTTTGGGATTAACACATCAAAAGAATCAGAGTGTTTTATTGACCACGAATTTTTATCCTTCAATAGAGTGCAGTACACACCTTCTTCATCAGTACTATGGTTTAACTTAATAGTGCCATACTAAATAATAAAAGAGGGTTTAAAACATTTACTTTTAGTACAGGTTTAAGTGACCTTCGGTGACTTAAATAGATGAACACACGACATTACCATATTCTTTTGCCTATAACAAAATCTTATTCATCCTCTTATATTCAGTACACGGAGGATAAAAACCCTATCAAAGAGAGGCACATCAAAACGTGAGATCAACGAACAAACAGTTTCCTGATGAACCTGACCGGTACTAAAATTTTTCTCCTTACCATTATGCTGTAAGTTTAACCAAATTTGGTTCTTGCAGATGACATTTATGAATCCTTGAAAGCACTAAGCAATATCTCTGTTCACACAACTCGTAAATGTACTTCTCTTTTTGTCTCTAACTTCTTACATATCACATTTCCATTACAATACTCTCTTGACATTGTTCTCAACTGTTCCTCTACGTATCTTAAAATTCTTACTTTCCCATAAAAATGCTTGGATTTATAGTCAATTTTCGAAAAACCTAAATTTTTGCCTAAATTTCAATAGTTTATTTTAGATAAGCAAAAGAAAAAAGAAAGCTACATAACAAGTAGGATCCTGTTATAATCAAAACTTCAAATTTTAAGACAGATTAAAACTTCCTACCTTTCCTTGAAAATCAGAAAATTTGTTCCAAACTCTGCACACTCCACTATCCTGCAAGAGAAGCAATATACATTATTAGATTGCGTTTCCATCGAAGTATAAATTACAGTAAAATATACGAATAATAAATCCGCAAAATCAAACGCCATTGTGGTTAAACAAAATTTTCTAGTATTTTAATTTGATTTTAAATATCTGAATTCCTTAAAATGCCTTATCAATAATAGTTAATCTTCAAAGGGGTGCGATTTCCTAAAATTACAAAATGGGTTGTTTTATTTGGTTCGAATGAAATTTGAAAGTGAAAAGAAGGAAAAAAGAGTAAAAATAAAGAAAATAAAGTGAATAATGTGAAATATTTATCAAATGTTACTCAAAGCCCCCAACACGTGCCCAATTAAAGGTTTTAGTGGAATTCATTTTCTTTTGATTTTGGTAGGAATTAGTTTTATAGGCATCTTTTATATATATATATATATAAAATTCTTTAGTGGACAATTTTCATGAAAAATAAAGTCAAATGAACACCAAAAAATTCAAAATTTCAACATTTGCTAGGTGAAAAATTATATCAATTAATCACAATTAATTAACAATTCCCAATAAAATGAATTCTAGACAATTCAATTCCTTGAAATTTATTTTCTTTCCACCCAAATTCCATCATTGCAATCAAACGGACCCTGAAACACGACACAAATCGTAAAATTTGAATCGAATATCAATTCTTAAGAAAATTCATAGAATTATATATATATATCAAATCATACATTTAATATTTATAACCTAAGCCACTGTTTGGTGCACATTTTGGGAGTAAGAATGCATTTTTACTGTTGATATGATGGGGAATATGTGGTTTAAAAAGAAGAAAAATTTATTGATGTGATAGAAATATTATTTTAATGAAAAATGTGTGATTGAAAATAAGTAGAATAATGAAAATGAGAAAAATAATATGGCTCAAACAGGGGCTAATTATCTTAAATAATCTTCAAGGAGAAGATTTTGATTCTTGACGGTCAACAACTTTAGAAATAATGAGAAATATAAGTTCTTACGAAATATTGAATTAAAATTTTTTTCTATTAGGGTTACATTAAAGCTATGAATTTATAAAGTATTTATAAAATTATTTAAATTATCTGGTGCATCTTTGTGCAATGCACTAGCAAATGGAGAAATTTGGTTGGTTCTTAAGGATTTATCAAGAATCGGATGAGAACAAGTCGATTCTTGATTCATAATTCCAAAATCGACCATTTTAGTAGAGGAAGCGGAATTGAACTAGTCGACTCTATTAGACTTCGATCTGATTCCACTGGTTCAAGGAAAATTTGTTTATCCCTAATTAAGATCATTATAAAGCATTTGTTTGATCCTCATTCTTTCCCCCAATAATGCATTCTCGTACTACATCAAATGGGGTTTGCTACAGTGAACTTGTCTTTTGGTTAAAAGGAATTGTTTGCACAATAACATGTTTGCCCTTCCCGCATCTTTTGATTTTGAAAATGTTGGCAATCAAAAAATGTGCATTTGAAAACGTGAAAAATGAACAATTTTGAAATGGGTAGGTTCATTTACATGTACGAATGGAAAAATATTAACGTCAACATATATATCAGTTTATTTGTCTACGTTCTTATTACACTACACGTACAAAATATTGTGTTCCGTAAAAATTATAGCGTCATTGTTGATGTGCCGTATAATCACAAAGTTGTCACACCCACTTCGTTGCATTTCAGATGCATTCATTTCGACGTGCATTTCCTCTTCAGCATTAGGTAGCTCCATCTTAGATGCACCGTAATTTGTCTCTGCTCTCGTAAACGCCTCGTCCACAAATCCAAAACGACATAAAAAATTATGAATACACATTATTGCAACGACAACTACAACATGCATATGAAATGAATAGCTAGGCATACGATCAATGATTTGCCATCTTTGCTTCAACACACCAAATTCACGTTCAATCACGTTTCTGCACAAAGAGCGTTTGTAGTTAAATCTCTCATAAGCATTCCGAAAACGTCGATGATCGCTGAACTCTTGAAAATGGTACAATATATCTGATCCTTTGTGTGGGGCCATATATCTCGATCGATGAGCAAAACTGGAGTCAACCAAATAATATTTACCCGATGCTGGTAGCGAAAAGTGAATTTCTAGACTGTATATAGCACGAGTCAGTATTCGAACATCGTGTGTATTCCCGGTGGTGCCAGCAAGCACAAACATGAAACTTAAATTGAAATTACCTGCGACCAACACATTTTACGTCGGTACTCCTTTCCAGCTTATGAAATTCACACGCTTGTGATGCGGTAGCACAACTTTCACATGTGTTCCATCAATAACTCTAATGCAATCTTGAAACAGGTGTTGCTTAGTCGGGTTCGGCCTGTAGGGATCCTCGCGTCGTTATACTTCAGACTGGGTTTTATGAGATATGCTGATAACGCAATGATGGCACGAAGAACCTCTTTGAAGTAATGGCATACTATTTGCAACGAATGATTAAATCTCGTTGTCACCTACCGGTATCCCTTTCCATGTGCTAATATGCACAAGAACATTCCAACTTGCTCGTAGATACTTACATGCTGACTTCTGCATAAGTCGTATTCGTCACGTAGAATATGTGCAAAATGCCGCAACACTTGTGGGTGCATTCGAAATTCTTGATAGCACATATATCTGTTCTCTCCATTGTTCCTTCATAAACATGTGGTCATTTCTGGAAAAAGGAAATCTCAATGCCACTGTTTGTGTAGTAGTTTCTTGCGTCGCTGTATGCGATCCTACAATACATAGCCCAGTTCGTTACGTCATCCGTCAATTAGCTAAAAAACTCATCATCTTCAACTTCTTCTTCCTCATCGGAGCCCGATAAAAGCACACAATTGAAGTTGAGATCATCCATTGCGTAATTGATATATAAGAAATGGTTAAATTTCTTTTGAGCTAGATGAGAAATTTTTTTAACGGTAAAAAGTTGTGTTACTAACCTAGGGACTTCACATATCGTTATTCCTTTTTCCAAGCAACCAATTTATAGAGTAATAAGTGTGGCAGGTAAGTGTTTTCTTTAATTAACCTTTCAATGCCTTTGATTGACCTTTCAATGCAAGTTGTACCAACTTTAAAAAAAAAATTGCATGACATTGGACATGTTAATCTTTTTTCAGCTAGTGCTGAAAGATTCCCAAAAAAATGTGCATTACCTGCAAGAGTTGTCTATCATACATGTACTCTTTGTGGTAAAAAATAAAGTAAACAATTTTAAAACAAACTTAAACAGCATAATCACGTATGAAACGGAAAAGAATGTTAACGTACAAGGGTACATGTGCAGAAAGCTGTAATTGTCACGAGAAAAAATGAAAAATAAGAGAACCACACAAGTACTAAAGCAGGTAGTGTCACTAATGGAGTGATTTGTAGCGCTCATTAAACTGCCACTCAATCAACTTAAATTTCTCATCAGCATCTCGTATGACGCCGAGCATATCCTGATAGCGCTTCTGTGCAAGAAGCGTGCAAGCGTAAAAGTACATGGGGGTTCGATGTTGGAGTTTCCCAACTGCAAGCAACTCTTCGACGCATGCAACTCTAGCATTTTCAGTTGGTGCCATAATGGTATTTATCTTTGCTGCCACTTCTTCAGCGGCATTGTTTGCCCGATCAACGGAAAATGACATATCTCGAGAGAAAAATTTCTTTTTCTTCTCTTTTGAGAAATTGTCGCCAACTTCTTTTTTCGCCGCTTCTGGCATTAGAAGCATTAATGCTAGAGTTACACTTCTCTTCGTCTCCCTCATCACTCAAACAAGTACTCTCCCAATCGATAGGGATTGCATCCTTGTGGTCTTCAACTCCACTATCCTCGAAAAATTGAAGGCCGTTGGATTGATCTCACTGACATGTTTATCTTAAAATCTTTGTAGTCATTGTTCTCTTGCAATAACAATTACATAATAATGCAAATGAAAATGAGTTGGTAACTGTAGAAATGTAAATCCTTCTGTGAACAGAAAAGAAATAATTGAGCTAAGTATGAGCATTTTCTTGACATAAATTGACTGCAGAAGATCCAAGATAGAATAATGATGAGATATTCGTTACAAGTTCACTACAAACAACATAGCAATGTTATAAGCATATAAACCTAACCACATTTAAGGAAACTAGGAATCTTAGTGCAAGCTACAAACAACTATCACGTTTAGTCAAATGAAATTATTATCACATTAATAACTATGCTCATTTTTCAATTCAACAGTTCAAGTGCACTTAAAATAGATCACTTCAGCGAGGAAAATGAGACGAGCAGTAGGCGTGAGCATTATAATGTTAGGCATCTCAAGCAGCTAATTTATTGAATCGAGCACTACCACTTCTCACTTCTCACAACTTACTACATCTTCTGAATGTCAGAGGAAATGCTATGTATGGAAAACACCTAGAACTCATCAACACACTGTATAGTCCCACATTTTCGATAACATGACCCATTCCTAAACAGTAGTATCTCGACAAAGCAAGACCCAACTCCAATCAAAGATTGAAACAACCCCTCTAACATTATCTAAATGCAAGTTGTTTTCATGTATACGGTTCGGATATAGCCAAGGTTACAGAACATACAAATACAAGTGACGTAATCAATATTTACATACTATGGCACCAATTCGCAACTTCGTACCTTGATTTTTTGGGTCCACCATTCATTAGATGCTACGATACAGCCCGTTAATGAGTTATATTCGACCTGATACAAGCCAATAGCTCGGTGAGGCATTTGTGTTCTCGACGCATTGAGTTCCAATGGTTGCAAAATTGTTGTTTGCTCCGGTTGTGGCCTGAGATAGATTTAAAAAGTGTAATAACACGCCCCCAGTCGTGCTTCGTGAAACACTTACTGTGTCGATGACCTTCGAAAATGGTGATCTCGCACACAGCAATAAACGTTCTCCTTTCTACAGGGTTCCATGTCGCATATTTTTTGGAGCTCGGGTCGTTTAGGCACTTATGTGCACTGGACGGACCAGAACCTCAAACATCACCTATTTGCGGGAATTTCTTTTGAAGTTGTAAAACGATGAAAGGAATGAAAAGGTAATTGTAGCAGAGGTTCGAACTCGTTACCTAATTTGAGAACGACTCCATGGATTTTAGAGAAGGGATTTGAAAAAATGCAATACTGTTTGCAGGTCGGACTAGCAAAACTTTCAGACGTTGGCCTTGCCCTGCGCCAGTATGTGCATCCGGTGAGAAATCGAGCTTTGTCACTGCCCTGAGTGCTTCGATAAATGAAAAGTGTAGCAAAGAGAATACAAGTAGAAAATTTGTGAACGGCAATGTTGGGTAACTGATATGTACACTTGTGCGTCTGCAAGTGAGCCAGAATGGAAAAATGGGAAAGTGATTACTTCAGTACTGGAAGGGTAAGTGTGGGCTTTGCTTCCGGTGCGAAATCGAGCTCCGTTACAGACCTGGGTGCTTCTGTAAACGGGAAGTACAGCAAAGAGGATACGGGCTGAAGATTTGTGAATGGTGAAGTTGGGTATCTGATGAAGTGCATAAGGAGTTAAAATTTATGATGAAATGGGATCACAAGGCAAAATAATGATTTCATGATAAATTCAGGTTTGTCTGTTTTTGGCAAATTAGTAGTCTAATTCGATTGGAAACTAGTCAATGATCACAACTCAGTGCCTTTGGCCCTGATGTGCGTAGAATTTTTGGCAGATTCCATCGTTTAGGCCCTCGT
>CAIGRP010056967.1:0-17897 GCA_903798385.1 Fraxinus cuspidata
TTACATTTTTGAAGATTATTACAATGCGTTTGAGCTATAACTTCTTAAAGATAACGAGTGAGATTTACAAAAATTGGGCAGAGGAGCAACCCCCTGTTTATAATTATTCGTATGTATTCTAAAAACTCGTGTCGATTTCTGCCAAATAAATAGCCTTCGAGCAAGTCTTTTGTTCTTAAATTCATTTTCTCTTACCAAAAAGTAAGATACGGACACGATGACAGGAATGTGCCCTTCATATATGATATATATTCCAACCGGGTCATCCCACTCACTTTCCAACAGAGAGAAATAAATAACAATAAGAACAGGAATCCCAATGTCTCTTACTTGATACTCATACGGCTGAGCATTTAACTGCTGCAATGGATCCTCTAAATGTTTTTCCTTGAACCGCTGCCCCTCTGGCACAACTGCCTCATCTATCTCACCATTGGACTGACCATCATGAACTTTCTTTGCTCGCACTTGAGCAGATTTCACCTGTGTAATGAAGTAGTAGTGAAGATATTAATATGAGACAAATTCATGGACCAAAAATCTAACATAGGTCATGAAACAACAAAGCCTTCTGGTACTTTAACCATGTTCACTTCCCCTACCTTCCCTTTAATGGCATTGCATAAATATCACTCCAGAGGCACAAAAAGCGAGAGGAAAGGACTAGTCTTGGACATCAACATCTAAACTATTAAAACTATGAATCATAAGATTAAAATTGTAGGTATCTTGTAGCCTTGTTCTCAATATTTAAATACTTAACTACAGCTATGAATCAAGCTTCATTTTCATTTTTCCTAATAAAACATCCATGAAAGTTCAATTGGCACGTGATGAACCAAGTAGCATTTGACCTGTGAAAACATATCAGTAATGCAGCTCTAGGATTTCTTCTCATAAGAATATAAATTTTGCCCTCAGAAAATAAATAGACAAAACAAACAAAATTGTTCAGTACATACTGCATTCTTTATCAGCAAACGGACTTTTAGACTGTTTCTCCAATTGCCCTCATCATTTAGTTCCACGACCTGTAAAGAGCAAGCACAGATTACCGATTGTAAAGAAGCCAAATCGAGCTGACTTTCCCTGGGGTGGGAACATGAGTTAAAGGTAAGAATCACATACTGCTTTCTCTGCTAGCTTGACAGATTCATACTCCACAAATGCATGCAACTACGTGAAAATATCAAATTCAGAGGTTAAGGTCGTGATCTTGCCAAAAATGAAAACAGACAAGCAGAATAAAAGGCATCCTGATAATGATAATTATCAATATATTTCCAGAAAACCGATTCCTGCTTGTTGTCAAAGTCTACAAAGTAATTTCTTGGCACCAAATCCAGCATTTCAATATGCGTTTTTCGTTTTGGGTCCATAATTAGTAAATCAGTCATGTTTGCATTAGTTAAACGGCATGTCAAGGTTTGATTGCATGCCAATTTGTGCTTCCCTTACCGATTTTATGGATTTTGGGAATCTGTTTGTAGATTCTCTCATCAAGAAACATGTAAAGAGCTCAGACTAATTATATAAAAAGGGAAAATACAAAATATTCCATTTACCCAAATCATGTGTAAAAGAAGAATAACTCACTCTCTATATTGTCAACGTCGTTGTCTCCTTCCTTCCGCCTGAGCCTACTTTCTGTTTCATGAACACGTCTCTTCTCATCCACAACCCACACACCAAAGGGAAAAGAAAATTGATAGGAACACCCATATGATTATTTATCTTTCAGTATATTTTACTTTCATGGGGTGTCTTGACTTTTAAGGAAGTTTCAATAAGATTGTAAAAGAGGTTGACCTTTCCCTTTACTGTTTTGACGTTCTTATTTCCTATGTGCAGGCACCAAGTCACCTATGGCTCATGTCCTTTTTTTGAGTCTAAGAAGGAAATTCGCATCTTAGAAAAGTTAAATGCCAGGGAACATGTCAAATGATAAACCTAGACATTCATGGGGGCTATTTGAGAAATTCTGTTCACTAACTTTAAAATACACTAGAACAAATGACTCCATACAAGTCAAGTCATAGCACATGCACTAAACACACTCTATTCCTGAAGACCACCACCTAAAGCGATCATGATCTCCGTTCAAGAAATTTATTGTGCTGACATGTGAAGATAACAACAGGAACAGATGCAGTTTAAATCGCCTGCTTTGGTCATGTCAAGAGATAAGCCAACTATCCATCCCCTAAACAAACACTATGCATCATTGAGAGCTAAAGGAGGGGAAAAGTCACAGGATAAGAGATCAGGTAGTGTACAGTTGATTAACAATTAGTTCATACGATTAGGTAAGAATAAATAAATTTCACCTTGCATATATTATAATGGCATTCCAAATTACAAATAAATAGAGTAACAAGGTTTGTCTGCCAGAAATCCTACAACCAAAACTGAATCAGATGATTAAGCTAAGAAGTAAAGAATCGGAGGAAGAAAGGATGCAATTGAATCTGTTGGAGGAAGCGATAGACGGAATGAGTCTTCTCTATTGAAGTGGGGAATTTTATGACATGAAATAGCTACAAAACTTTATACCTTGTTCCTGAAATGCACTGCATTCACTTTCGCAGTTCTAGATGATGATGATGCTCCACCATTGGAATTCTGAGGCAGACAAGTACGAATTGACTTCACACTGGTAGAACAGTTTAAAAATATAAGGGAAAAATCACAAGTACTTATGAAGAAACATTCCTGTACAAAATCTGATAATCAATGAAGGACGAAGAAAGTGTACCTTCCCACGGAGGAGAAAATCATCATGAGGTTCTGGTGGCAATGGTCCTCAGGTAAATTTTCAGCAATAACTATACGAGACTATAGACATAGAGAAGATACAGGTCAAAGGCAAAGGTTGGGAAACAATAAAAATTAACTCCATTAAGGAAACATGTAATTTTCAATTAACCAACAATAAATGGAGAAGGTCCCAGAGTTACATTCAGTAAAAAAATTGTATATACAAACATATTTTGGACATGGCAACAATTGAACAAGTTCCACCTGACACGATAAAAGAATAAAATTATCTGAAGTATGACTTACTTGTAGCTCTTCCATGTCAGATTCAGTCAACGGATGTTGGCGTCTGACCTTTTTGCCATCTTCACTAACTACCTAGAGAGCAGAAAAATCAACCACAAATTAAAAATATCATAAGCTGGAAAGAAAGTCAACTAGACAAAGTGATGGCCACAGGACCACTGTACAGTCGGATGATATATTGCAGTATGGTGAAACTTTTCCAGAATATGCAAACTTACCAACTTTTTTGAGCTCCGCAAAATACTAGAAAGTTGGGAAACACCACTGATAACGTTTTTTATCTTCTTAAATGATGCGACAACAGAAAGAGGCACTACATGATAGGAAGGTAGGAAACAGTTGAAATTCATTTCAAATTGGTAATTGAGAGGCAACTGAGTATCGTATTGCATCAAAATAAACAATCAAAACAAGGTCTCTTCAACAATAATTTCCATAACAGGCATTACCGATCTTTACAATGAGCTGTTAGCTATGATGCATGAGCAACTGGAGAATTATTGACGGAAACTAAAACCTGGGTTTACTTCGACTTTGGGTTGAAGTTCTTACCTTCTTGAGACTTCATGGACCAAGATCTACTTTTATTATATGGTCAACACGTGTTCACTAAAGGCTTAGAACCAGAGGGAGTGTCATGTATTCCCTTGGTCCATGTCTATTGACTCTATTCTACTTGTTTTTCCCATGCACAGGTTTCAAGGCAAATAAAGGCAACACCCTTCGGATTGATATGAAATGTGCCGTTGAAAAGTTGGTAAAAGTTGTGGTGGATCCCATTCAATGTGTGGTTCAAACTAATTGTTGACTTTGATCTCAACTTTTTAAGCTATCCTAAACAATCATTTAGTTGCTATCGGTGTACATGAAAGGTAACACCAGGAGTAAAGTGATAAATCATTCATCAATGAACCAGCACCCAGCCTCCAACTATGTCCTCCTCCTTCCCCTGCCCCGCAGCTAAAAATGTAAAAAAGAAAAATGAAGAAGAAAAAAAGTGCACAAAAAAGTTAAAATAATAATAAATAAAAAAAATGATCCCCTGGTCAATCAAAATCACTTCTAAAAAATCAAAGAGAATGGATAAAGTCTTTATCAAGAAAGATCATCTCTCTTCAATAAATCGATTTAGTAAAAATATATTTTCTTGAAAACAAATATGAAGATGGGTACAATCTATGAAGCAACATGCAATTTTTCGGAAAATTTCCGACACGACAAATTGCCGACACATTGTTTTAGTCATTAACTATAAGGGTAAATTGCTTATTCAGGGTCCATTGCTTTATTCTCTCTATTTATTGGTCAATTGCATTTAATAGGTAAAACCGTGTCTGAACTTTTAAAAAAACAAAAGGACTTGTTTGGCAAGTTAAAAAAATGAAAGAGTTTTCCTCTTCTAGGGTTTAGAACCCCTCTCATGCAGCTGATGCCATCTCTCCTGCACCGGGTGATGAAATAGCCCATCCCTGTCGCCCGCGACAAACCAGGTAGTTATCCTTTTATTTTTTCTTGAATTAATTTTAAAAGCTCAAGGAATGACGTACCATAGAGAATGTAAGATTTTCTTAAGCAGTTGATATGAGAAAGTTAGATTAAATAGTGCAGGCGAAAAGGATCGTGAAAGTAAACATTGTTATGCAAAACTTACCATAGCCATCAGGATCCTTTATCATGAACCCAAATAAATGGTCGGTGGTAGCCAGATTGATGTCACTGAAATAAAACTCCACCTGCAAAACATAAAGGTATCTAAATTAGCATGTTCTCAAAAACAGAAAGCAATGCAGCATTTTCTAATGTAGGAAAAGGCAACAAGGAATTTCATAAGTACAAGTATTAAGCAAATGCAAAATTACTAGAGGTCCATTTATAAAGAAACTGATTTTATATATTTCAATAAACAAATAGACTGAAATGGTAAGTACTACAAACCAGCCAATGCAAAGTCAACAACGGTAGGTGGATCTTTATTATGTTGCATTGGTACCAAAAAGAATTGTTATCATGGCAGGAAATAGCTATACCTGAAGTATTCTAATGCAGCTAGATAAAATAGCTTTATATAGCAAATGAATCAAAAACTTGTTCGTGCCAATTAATCGCTTCTCCATCATGTTTTTGAAGGCAGAACATCCTTGTTTCCAGAGAAATAACTGTGTCATAACTTATGAAGCACTTGATATTACAATAGGCAGAATATGTCCCAAGCTTCTTTCTTGTAATGAAGTTATGGCAGGGTTTGATACTTCAGCTATTCATGTCTTCTCGGAAAATAGACATACACACTGAAGGGAACCATACAAATGCTAATTTGTATAATAACCATAATCAGATCTGTCGCCAAAACTCACTAAGTCACATCACACAAAACAAATTACTGCACACACTCACAAATCCATCATTTATTCATTTTGTACAGATAAATTAAAACCAAATTACCTAAACCGAGATATACCATATTTTCCAGTAACGAATCGTAACAAACCCAAATTCAGTAATAATTATCAGTCAAAATCACAACGGTAGATCAACATATTAGAAATGCAATATTTAAATGTATTATATTTTCCACTAATGAATCGTAACAAACCCAAACTCAGTAATAATTATCAGTCAAAATCAAATCGGTAGATCAACATATTAGAAATGCAATATTTAAACGTAATTCATAATATTTCGTAGGCAAATGAACCAAAATTCAGCAATAATAAACACTAAACATGTCACTGAGTCACTGGTTAAATTCAAGGATGCAGTAACTAGATATGAATACATAAACACAGAAACCCTAATGGGGAATTATCTCTCCTGTTTCAAGTAAAATCCAAGGTTTCACAATTACAATGCTTAAAATAAAACAATCAATAAAGAACCAAAGAAACTCAAATAATCAAAACGTGAAGTTATATACGATATATTTATCTCCAACCCACAGAAATCAACTATATAAACGTTTAGAATCACAATAAACCGAGTAAGTGTCAAACAATGTTATAATCGAATAGTTAAAAACGCAATACATATATAAACCACTTAAAAACTTGCCTGACTGAGAATTTTCTGATGAGCATCTGGCATTCCGTTTTTTATAGAAACGGTAGCGCCGGCAGTATTAACGTCCGCCATTTCTGCAGATGCTGCCGGGGTTTGGATTCCGTTAACCAATTCCTTGGATGTATGTAAGTACCCATAAAACGGCATTACCCCATTTTGATAATAGTTCTGTACTGCCACTTGGCCATCAAACCCATAGTAGGGCCTCATCGGCGACACGAACGGAGGCCTCGTATAAACCCTCTGAGCCACCGGCGGGGAAGGCGGCTGTGAATGCGAGGGTACAGAAGCCGAACTTGGGACAAACTCAGGCGCCTCAGCGTTGAGCTTGCTGCTATTAGAGGCAAGGCTGAGTTGATTATCCTCCGATGATCCTAGCGTTTCGTAATCTTGCTGATCCATCAAACAATATTGATCGATCTGATTACAATCTGGTAATATACGTCCTACAATTAACTGGCTAATCTTGATTGGAGTATAATATACGGATCAAAATAGAACGAATTGAATAGTAAATTTCTAGATTTCTTGGTCGATTCCAGTGCCCACAGACACACTGCGATCGTGTGAGAAGGAGAAGAGCGTCGATAGAACGGACATAGAGAGACATACAATAGAAATATCGGGCTCTCATTATATATATAGAGAAATTTGCAGTGAAGGTTTCAAAACTTTCAAAAATACTCATCACGATCCAAATTCTGTAAATTGTAGCAGTTATGCCCCAAAACTTTCAATAAATGTTTACTAAAAGGACCTCTAACGATTTTCTCCAAAAGTTGTCAAACTCAAACGTTTGACCGACAAAATTTATTAAGCGCAAAAGAATCTCTTATTTATTTTTATTTTTATGTAAACAAAAATTAAAATAAGAAAAAATTAATAATTGATAAACCAAAAAGTAAAAAATAAATAGAATATATGGATCTGTAAAAAAATGGTTCTTAACTCATCCCTGCCTCCATCACCACCTCCAATCATACCGAAGCACCATCCAATCCCACTTGCCACGACTAGATCGGGTTTCAAAATTGAAAAAATCAATAGTCAAATACAGTGATATGACAATTTTCTTTAGTGTTATAACACGGTATCAGTACGATTCTCCCAAAATTAAAGTCAATTAATTTCAAATCATACGCAGATGCAATTTCCTCGCCACATATGCATTTTTCTTATGGTTGTCAATTATTATTCTATGTTAGATGTATTTCTAATTGATGTTTAAATTATGTGAAATTATGCACAGTTCACTTATGTAACTAGTAAAAACGATTTTCATTTCATTATTGTTTCCAACCTCAAATCACACGTTGTTACCCTCAAATTACACGTATAATCAGTGATATCATTTTTGTGAAAGATAACGTTTGTGTAAAACAATAAATTTATATTAATTGTAATTAGTCATTGTATTCACTGCAATTACGTGTTAATTGGAAGTTGGCACTTAAAAATATTTTTTTATTTAATAATAGTTAATAGTTATGCATGTCCTACTAATCCTTTTCTTTCTAATACGAAGTATAATTTATGAATCTAGTACTCCATATTCATATATTTATTATCTATTATAAAAATGGTTGCTCTTGAAATAGCACATTGTTATTGATGTTTTAATTAGATTTTACTTGCTCCAGAAGAGCATAATTAAGTAAAATTTAACATAAATTATGTTTTTATTCTTGAAAAGTAAATCTTTACATAATTTACATTTTAAATAAAATATATTATCGCTCCTGAAGAGTATGACATTAAAATTTCGATATTCTAGAAGAATATTGACATATTGTTCTTAAAGAAGTAATAGTAAAATACAAAGTGCTCTAAAAATAGCACATGTCTCGAATAATTTATCATATGTTATTAATTATCTCTGAAGGAAAATATACAACTCATGTAATGTAGATATTGATTCCTATGTGATTATATAATAGTTAATTAAATTTTCGAGAATTAACTTTATCTTTTGTTTGATTGAATAGTTATTTAAATGGAAAACATCACTAAACTTGATAGTTAATCATTTTTTACAAAATATTTATTTTGTCATGTTCATAAATTCAGGCTGAATTGTCAAAATACATGTAGAGACTATACTAATTCAGGATGTAACTGCACATACTAATTTTCAAGACAAAAAAGCATTTTTTGGATTTAACATTAGTAGAAAATAATGTTAATACAATATCAATACATCGTTTATCGTTGAAGGTTCCGGAAGAGCTTGTATTATTTTATCAAATAATACAAAATTATATATTGTTGATACACTTTACTCTAGTAATTTCAGAAGAAATTGCTTAAATTTAAAGAGATTTACTGTAATGGATATCACATTGAGACGATGCAAAAAAATAATATAGAATATTTTTGCATTACTTCTTTTCTCTAAAGTCGAAGCAAATAAAAGCAAAACTCCCCGACATTTCCTTCTGGTGTGTACTATACATACAAATAATTGAATAAAAAATTATCACGAACTTGAAGTTCGTTGACCATATAGTAACTCTATATACTAGGGAAGAATTGTATTATTCCGGAAGCAACAATACAGAATTTGCATAATCTGGACAACCTCCACAACCGTGATAAAAATATTGATATCTCAGTGTTTTGTGGTTCAATATTCATGAAATTTAGACAAGACGTTCACATCTCATTATGCTTCAAATCCAATGGTTTATTTGTGAGAAATAGCTATGTGAACAGTATCAAATTTTTAAGTACTATAAAATTTTAAGTCCTCATATAAGGCACTATGATGACCTCAAGTTAAATGACAAATTTTACTATCGAACGTTAGAAATTAATCACCGACACTCAAATAGTTATCCATGTAGAATCTGTAAGGATTTTTAATCGATCATGTGGGCTTATATGCGAATTTTTGTGTATTAAATTAAAAAATATTAATTTTGGATTTTAATCGATCATGTGGGCTTATATGTAAATTGTTGTGTATTAAATTAAAAGGTTCAATTTTCGTTAAACCCGTTTAAAGTGATCTAATAAGGTTACGGTATTTTGGGTTTTGAAGTATCTAATTAAAGTGTTGGCATTTATGTGTAGAGACTATACATGTTCCTAATTTCATGATGGGTTGAATTATATTAACATGTCGTTAGTGTGTGTGTGTGTGTATATATATATATATATGGTTATGATCCTCGAATCATATGGATTTTGTTTATTATGTTTTGACCCCCATCATCAGAGAGGAATAAAGGAAAAAAGTATTGATCTGGAAAACTAAAAATTTTAATCGATCATGTGGGCTTATATGTAAATTGTTGTGTATTAAATTAAAAGGTTCAATTTTCGTTAAACCCGTTTAAAGTGATCTAATAAGGTTACGGTATTTTGGGTTTTGAAGCATCTAATTAAAATGTTGGCATTTATGTGTAGAGACTATACATGTTCCTAATTTCATGATGGGTTGAATTATGTTAACATGTCGTTAGTGTGTGTGTGTGTATATATATATATATATATATGGTTATGATCCTCGAATCATATGGATTTTGTTTATTATGTTTTGACCCCCATCATCAGAGAGGAATAAAGGAACAAAGTATTGATCTGGAAAACTAAAATCATAGGACTCATTCGTTGTATTAACCATGTCGATTCAGGTACGCTTCCGCTTTGATTCTATATTCTTGGTAATCCAAANAAAGTATTGATCTGGAAAACTAAAATCATAGGACTCATTCGTTGTATTAACCATGTCGATTCAGGTACGCTTCCGCTTTGATTCTATATTCTTGGTAATCCAAAACGAAATATCATTGTGACGGTAACAGTTTTCACAATAAGTGATATTAGAGCCTATTCATGTCGAATCATTGAGAATTGAAATTTTAATTTGATTTTTGTGATAATTTCATTGTTTTCGAATTTAGCAAATCCAGATTTAGTTTTATTAAATTTGAAAACTTTTCGGTCTTCCAGATTAGCCGGCGACGCTGCTGCATAATTGTTGCACTGCATGGTGGTGCGCACAGGGCCACTGTGATAGCATGCAGCGCTTGTCGCTGAGTCATGATGCAGCGGCGAGCGGTGGTTCAAGCCACCCAAGGACGGCGCTCTTCGTTATTTTTTTTAGGGTTTGGGTGGTTTTAGGGCGGGGATCTGGGCTGGAAATTAGAATATTTCAGGTTCTTTCTTGCAATTTCAGATTAGGGTTATGATTGCAATTTTAATAATGTCTTTTTTAATAATTCAGCTGCTTAAGTTTAAAGTTAATCTAATTGGGCCTTTAAAGTTCTGGGTTTAATCATTCAGACCCTGAATTTTGAAAATTAATTAATTTGTGTCATTAAGGTTTTGAATTTTGCAATTAAAACCCTCAAAGTTTTTTTAATTTGTTCAAATTGGCCTCAAAATTTTTGAATAATTAATTTTTGACCCCTAAAGTTTTGGATTATTAACCCTTATGCCCCTAAGGTTTCAAAATAAATAAAAATATGCAAATTCGGTTATTTTCTTCTTCAAATTTTGGTACAAATGACTCTTTTGAGAGCTATAATATTCGAAAGTGAATTAATTGGAGCAACATGTTGCCAAAGCAACATCTCCTGTGGAAATTAATTAACTTAGAATATTAAAAAGTGTTTGTGTGAGTGTATTACTCACGCGAATATTTGATCAGCTCAAAGGAATGTCAATATTTGACCGAATTACACATGCATCAGTGGTGATAAACATGTGGCGTTTATTTGGTTTAACGTGTGATCAGTAAATCGGTCCAAAAAAGGTTTATTGATTGACATATTTCTTTATTGTCGTATTTGATCATTACACCAAGAGTACCACTTACAAGTCAATATTTGGACAGACTAAATATTGATGTTGTGCTAGGTATCTTTTGATGAGCCCTACAATTATTTGAAATTATTATTTACATATTAAGGATATTTATGTGAGCTGTTCCAAATTAATTGTTCTCTAATTCAATTTGAGTTGTTGCTAATATCTTTACTAGCATAAATTCAATTCCAATTCTTAATGGCGCGAACTTCAAGGCATGGAAATAGAACGTGATGATTGTTTTCGGAGTCATGGATCTGGACCTTAATTTACGGGTCGATCAACTTGCTACACTTATTGATAAGAGTACATCTGATGACAATAAAGAGATGGAAAAGTGGGAACGATCGAACCGCATATGTTTGATGGTCATAAAGCGCGCTATTCCCGAAGTGTTTCGGGGCACTATGTCTGATAAGGTGACTATGACTAAGGGTTTCCTTAAGGACCTTGAGAAGATGTATGCCAAGAATGAAAAGGCTGAAACTACTATACTTTTGGCAAACCTTATCTCAATGAGGTACAAGGAAAATGAAACATATGGGAATACATTATGGAAATGTCTTATATTGCTTCAAAACTAAAAGCACTCAAGTTGGATTTATCTGAAAACTTGTTGGTGCACTTGGTTTTAATATCACTTTCGGCACAATTCAGTTAATTCAAGGTGAGCTATAATTGTCAAAAGAACTTATGGTCCCTTAATGAGCTCATCTTACACCATGTCCAAGAAGAGGAAAAATTGGAGCATGACAAGTCAGAAAGTACTCATTTAGCCATCACCTCCAAGAATAAAAAGAACAAGAAAAGAAAAAATGATAAGGAAGTTGCATGTACAGCATCGTAAAAGAAACACAAGGAACAAACTGATAGTGGTTGTTTCTTCTATGGAGCTGAGGTCATAAGAAGAAGAACTGTACCAACTATCACGCATGGCGAGCCAGAAATGTGTTCTTCTTCATTTAATTTGTTTTGAGATTAATTTAACTTTGATACCTGGACACTCATGGTGGATAGATTATTGTGCAACAACTCACATCAGTGTATCTATGCAGAGTTGCCTGAGTTGCCAAAAATCAAATGAATGTGAAAGATACATCTATGTTGGCAACGACAATATGGTGGAAGTAGAGACAATCGGAAAATTTATATTTTGTTAAAGATTGGATTTTATTTGGATCTTAAAGAAAATATTTATTGTATCTCTTTTAGATGAAATTTGATTTCCATTTTTATTTTGGATAAATCTGGTTATTCTTGTTGATTTGGAAATGGAACATTTTGTTTGTTCCATGATTCAAAATTGGTTAGTTCTGGGTTCTTTATCAGGTTACGATAATCTTTATTTAATTGATACGATTGCTTCTTTTAATGAATTCTTACATGTAAGTACTCGAGGTGTAAAGCGAAAATTAACTGGTGAGAATTCTTGCCTCGTTGTGGAACAAGAAATTAGATCACATCCCCAATAGGAGAATTGAGAGACTTGTGTCTAACAGAATTCTCGATCCCCTTGACTTTACAGATTATGACATGTGTTTTAACTGCATAAAGGGAAAACAAACTAATAAATGGAGATTTCAAACCAACAGGACTTTGGATGTTTTAGAACTTATACATACGGATATTTGTGGACCATTCCCTACGACTTCTTGGAATGTCAACAATATTTTATAACGTTCAAAGAAAACGTTTCTAGATATGGCTATGTATATCTCATTCATGAAAAATCACAGTCGTTGGATGTGTTAAAAAACTATAAAGATGAAGTTGAGAACCAACTCGGCAAAAGAATTAAAAGCGTCAGATCTGACCATGGTGGTGAATACTATGACAGATATGAAGACTCGGGTGAACATGATTAAGGCCATCTTTGTTATATAAGTTAGCTACCAAGCTAAATAGCCTATCTTGTAATTAATTTTTCCTTTTATTGAACATCTTTGAGCTTGATTGCCTTTACTTTTTTTGTAAACACATGTTACAAGCTTTAAATCGGAAAAACAATCTCTTTACCTAAGTCATAGAGCTAATGGAGTATCGTTCATCATTATGATATGTATGGGTACACAAGAAATAAGTGTGGGGGTGTCTGAATTTATGGTAGGGCTTTGACTAGTGAAATAGAACATGTTTTCAGTCTCAATTCACAAGTTCTATTGTTTGTGTAATGTTTGGAAAAAAAATAGTAGGGAAAAAAGAGAGATGAGAAGAAAAGAAGTGATGGAAATGACTTTTAATGTTACAAACTGTCCATGTTCATAATTCCTCCTGAAATATTAAGAAACGGATTTATTTATGCGGGATAGATGCAAATTGAAGGAACTGTTGAGTGAAGTGATGTGCTTTACATGTCTTATATATTTGAGCTTGAGTTGATTCATTTTTTCTCAACTAGTTTCGATGGCTTTTTAGCTACAATTCCAAATATTTCCCACCTTGACCCTAAGCCCCATTATAACATTCGAAAAGCCTTTATGATTTGTGTTATGCATGTGGTCTAATTGGTAGAGAATGATAAGATATGCAAGCGTATGGTTCATCATCTCCATTGGAATGAATTTGAGTGAAACACATGAGAGATGAGTGCTTATGTCCGTGAGGGTCTACGTGTTTGATTTACTCCATCTTTATATGAAAATGCTTGCTAATTGATTATAAATTGTGTGAGAATGTTTGTTCATGATGTGTTATGTGATTTAAAGAGTTTGGTTATTCTATGTTTATGGCGTTACAACCTTGATATTTTTTTGGAAAGTAAAAATTGAGTTTTGCTCGAGGATGAGCAAAAGCTAAGTGTGAGAGAATTTGATGAGAATGTAAAATGCTATATTTTCACCCATTTATCTTATACTTTTGTGATTAATTGATGCTTAAATGTACTCATTATTCTTATATTTTGATTTAGATTGTAATTGGATGAATATGATGGAATTTAGAAGAAAACAAGCGAAAAAGGACTTAAGTGAAAGAAAATAAAAGTTTAGGGACCAAACTGCAAATATACAAAAGATGACTCGAAAAGCAAAACCAAGTTGTGAAAGATTTGTAGATCAATTGATAGAAGACATGAAACACTGGAATCAAAAGAAACCAAGAATCGAGAAACGAAGTTTGAGGACTACGACACAACAATTGCATATGTATCAATTAAAAGAAACCAAGAATCGATAAAACGAAGTTTGAGGACCGAGACACAACAATTGCATAGATATCAATGTTATGCGGTCGCATACATGTTTTCAAATAATTAAAGGCCAAGTTTCAAATGAACTAGGCGGCCGCATGCATTATACTATGCGGTCGCACAGTACACTCCCAGTGCGCGATATTTGGTTTTCGAATTTGAATCAAACACTTCTGAAAACAAATTTCAAAATGCTTTTCAAACCCCAAAACCGTCCAAAAACATACACACGCCCCCGTCCCCTTTTTCTCTCTTTTTGCTCTTAGAATTCTCATGAGTAGCTAAATCTTTGTACTTGGTCGAAGGAAAATGAAGTCTCAGAATCAATCCAACTATGAGATATAATTTATTTTGATTGTGTAATTTATGTTTTGAGTATTTAATGTTCTTCTGCACTTATTTTCATGATTGTTGCGTTTAATTGCTACGAGGCCTACTGGTTTATTATTTGTTACAATTTATAGCTAAGTTAAATATTAAATATGTAATTGTTTGATCCCTTTAATAAATGAAGCAAATAGGATTTAATGATTTGTTTCGTCAGAGATTAATAAATTTTGGGAAGAACATTTGACTAGATTAAATACAACCGCTTATGCTGGAATTATTTAGTTTCATCGATCTCTCTAATTATTAAGGATGTTACCAGATTAAATCTATAGTGCTTGTCTTAGGTTGTTTAGTAATTAGAGTTAATTGGATCGCTTGTTTTCTAATTAACTACAATTAAGGAGAGATAGGAAAATAATTTCAACGGTAAATATTCAATGTGTGAATTTATATATATTTACATCTATGACCAGTTGTTAAATTCCGATGATGGATGTGGATTTAGACCAATGATTGTTCTTTTGATTGCCTTATATATTTTAATTTGAGTTGTTCGTTAGTTAATTTCTTTAAAATAGTTTGTGTATAATCAAAATCCCCGATCCTTGTGTACATAGCATAAAATTAGACTAATCACTCTTCGTGTGATCGATCCTCACTTCCACTACTACATTTTTTTTAGATAAGGTTCTATTTTAGGTGCCTGCGACAGTATACCAATATGGTTGCGAAATTTTGTCACTGGGCTACACATTGTGGACAGTATAGAAAGAGCACTCAATTTAATTTGTGACAAATAAATCAGCAGTGATGTATTCCAATAACAACAGGAGCTCGACGAAGTCAAAACACAAAGAGATCAAATTTCTAGCTGTTAAAGAAAGAGTTCAAAGTGGACATATGTCAATAGAGCATATCGGAACAAACTCCATGGTTGCGGATCCGCTTACTAAGGGATTGATTCCCAATGTCTTTCATGAGCACATGACTCATATGGGTGTAATGTCTCTTGAGAATATCCAGTTTCAGTAGAAGTTTATATTTCTGTGATTTTCATTTTAGATACATGTACTGTCATTTTGGATATTAGTTATTTTCAATTATAAAATTTTTGGTTTATTATCTCTGAATTTGTTTGAAAATGATCTCACTAAGGTATTAAGGTGGACCAGTTGAAAATAGGCATGTTAAGATCACATCACATGTAATTTTCATGCTACACATCCATGCTTGATCCATGTCATTCGGTTATGTCGTTATATGCGACCATTGATGAGTTTAGTTACGATATAAGTAGCGAAAGCCGCTTTGATCCTATGTTGATATGATTGATGGACCTAATTATTTGGGGATACATTCGGTGATGTAGCAAAATTTTGAGTACTTATAAGGTTATATTTAATGCACAATTATAAGGTAACACCGTAACACATATAGCCCAAGTGGGAGATTGTAATGATTTTTTATCAATCATGCGAGCTTATTTGTGAATTATTGTGTATTAAATTAAAGGCTATTAATTTGGTTAAGCCAGTTTAAAGTGATCTAATAAGATTTCGATATTTTGAGTTTTGAAACATCCAATTAAAGTGTGAGCCTTTATATGTAGAGACCATACTTGTTCCTAATTTAATGATGGGCAGAATTAGGTTAACAGATCGTTAGTGTATATACACGGTTATGGTCCCCGGATCATATGTATTTTGATCATTCTATTCTGACCCCCATCATTAGAGAGAAATAAAGGAACAAGATATTGATCTGGAAGACTAAAATCGTATGACTCATTCGTTGCATTAATCATGTATGATTCAGATACGCTTCTGCTTTGGTTCATATATTCTTGGTGATTCAACATGAAAGATTATTGTGACCGTAACATTTTTCACAACAGAATCTTCCAAATAGGTCTTCAATGTTTTGTTCTATAACAAAATATCCATGTGTTCATTTAAATGTCTCCACACTTTATCTTGTGAGATCAACTACTTACTTCACAAATAATAAATGCCATACATAATGGCCTATCCGTAATAAAGATATATGTATCTCGTTATTACTTCCAATTACGGATGATTTATGATTCAGTCTTATGTGATTTACGTCTCACAATCACAAATTTTTGTGATTAACAAATTACTAAAACTTAAATCTACAAACTCCATTATTTAATTTATTAGAATATTAATTCAATTAAATAATAGATTTGTCATAAATAAAATGCATCGATACATATTAAATGTATTTGTGTCGAAAGTTATTTGGATTTAGGGTATAACACTTATAATTTATCTATTACAAAATTCAATAAATGGATAGTAAATTAATGTCATTAATCAAATATTTTAAATAAAGACAGAACAATTGTTATCCAACTTTAAATTTGTGAAATTGACGGTCATAGTTGCAAATTAATGTAGTATAATGATCACCATCTCCATTTGAAGTGAATAGAACTCCTGTATTTAGGTTGTTGAACATGGAATTGGACATTTGTCATTTACAGAAAAGCAGCTGATCACTCCAAACTATATTCCACTATCATCGTGTATCTTGTGGTGTTTTATTCACTTTGTCATGCTGCTTACATTAACGTGTATCATTAATTTCTGTAATATTTGGAGGTTGGGGCATTTCCGGACAGTATGGTAGGCTGGTTTTTAATTTACAGGTTGGAAATTTTTACAATGTAGGAAAAGATTAGAAATAAAATGTATCGAGTTGACGGCGTCTTTTGAATTTTTTATTAGTGAACATTTTGTTTTGATATTTTTAATGTAAAAAATCGGACCAGACCGGACTGTATTGGAATCGGTTAGTTCGGTTCAGGTTCGATTCCATAGTTAGATATTGAACCAATTGTTCCATTTCTATTGATACTTGATTCGGTTTGGTTCCATCGGTTAGTTAGATGTGGAACGAATGGTTTCATTTCTAAAATAAAAGCCCATTGATACTCAGTTTGGTTTGGTTTCATTCAAAATCGGATGGAATCAGACCGCGCCCACGCCTAATTGCAATTATATGTGCCTAAAGATTATTTCAATCTTTTGGAACTATAATTAATTGGCTTATTTGATTATCTTTAATCGACTTAATTAAAATTAGGAAACTAACAAATGAAAATTGAAACATTATAATTCTAATTAATGAAAATTGAAACTTTATAATTCTAACTTATCCTACATAAATAAAAGAGTCACTTGTGGTGGTACTGTTCATAAGCCAGCCGAGCCGAGTCGAGCCATATGGCTTTATGGCTCGGCTTGGCTAAACCGTTTTCATTTTTTTTAACGTTTGATTAGTTTTGATTATTGGTTACTGTTTCTAAGCCAAATGGCTTGACGGATCGACTCGACTAAGCCGTTTTATTATTATTATTATTATTATTATTATTATTATTATTTTAAGTTACAAATATTCGTTTTAAACGATTTAAAATTTGTTG
>CAIGRP010056969.1:437-14066 GCA_903798385.1 Fraxinus cuspidata
CCATTTTTTGACCATGTTTAAAAGGGAATAATGATAACTTAACATTTTTTTACCTAAAACAATTAAATATAATTAATTAAATAAACCAAAAACAAGAAAAAAAAAAAAAAAACAAAGGCTGACCCACAAGTTCTAGACAAGCCGGCTCAAATAGCTCACAAGACGAGACGAGCCAAGCTCGCCCTTGGCACATACATAGCTCATCTCAATACAAGCCCGAACAACCCATGGGCTACGCCAAGCCAAGCCTGTGAGCCGTTGGCAGGTTTTCCACCCCTAAAGAAACCATATAAATCTCCAATAAAACGTGGCGTGACCCTTGCATGTCCAACCTCACGAGATTATATTTTGTTTCTCAACTAAAATTGGTGCCTAGTAATTTGAAATGAAGCATGTTCCTAAAGCACCAAGCGATGATTAAGAAAATTTTAGACATTTCTATCATTGGAGGCTGATTGTGCAACTTGCTCCTTTTAGGACATTGGCAATCAACTTTCTACCGAGACAGGAGGCTAAGGACCAATGCTGCGATTTTCCCGATTTATAAAATATAAAACTGTAAGAACCAACAAAACATTAAAAGAAACAAACCTGCCACGTCCCGCATCTCGTCCACCATAGACGGAATCATAGCGTCCAAAACGACCCCCACCACGTACGCTAGGGCCTGAACCCCATTGGCGTTTTGCCTTTCCCATTCCAATGCCACGTAAAGCCAAATCACGAATTTCAACAGGGACACATTGATTTGCACCATTCAAAACTTTGACAAGATCGGATGCATGTTTTGCATCCTTGTCACAGAAAAATGTAAAAGCCTCACCAGTGGCACCTGCTCGTCCTGTTCTTCCAATTCTATGAACATAATCCTCTATTCCAGTTGGAAAGTCAAAGTTTATCACAACCCTGTAACAATAGAAGAGATTAACAGGGAGAAGGTTGAAAAACCAATCACACAAGAAAATCAAGAGCAACATAAATCACAGTGTGTCACGGATTGACGATAATTTCTACAAAATCTTTTTGACTTTTAGGACATGTTAAGTAGGAAGGGTTGGATGGAACTATTAAGGAAGAAAAAGTGAAAAAAAATAATTATATTATTGAGTATTATCCACTATTATGTACCAACATGGACTTGAAGTCATTAATGCAATGCAGCATTATCCAAGATGCTCTAATACATTTAAGAACCATGAATATGATCTCATGTATATGTTGAATTAAGATTTATGACAAAAAGAAAAAAAGAAAAGAATTACAGCCTAGCCTATCTAATTCTCATAGAAAGTGCATATGATCTATCATTAAGTTTTGATTACACCAGAGACCCTGCTTCGTAATATCTACAATTTTCATGTAGCAACCACTTGCCTAATATCTTTAATGTCCAGGCCACGAGCAGCAACATCAGTGGCTACAAGCACTGGCGACCTTCCAGTGCGAAACTGACTCAACACATGATCCCTCTCACCCTGAGATTTGTCTCCATGAATAGCAGCAGCATCAAATTGGCGGGTTAGGTTACGTGCAAGTTGATCGCACATTTTCTTAGTTGAACAGAATATTATTATCCTTGAACCTGGTTCTTGAGATCTCAATATCTGCTCCAGCCGCCTCTGTTTCTCCACAGGTGAAAGGACTTCAACATACTGACATATGAGAAACATATTCACTGTCAATATTTCTATGCAAATTTCCAAAGCAAAAACAAAAATGGTGTGTAACTACAGACGCAATAAAAAATAAATAAAAAGCTTCAATGAAACTTTTTAGGAAGATGGACCTGGGTAATAGCCTTGTTCGCAGCAAGCTCATCAACGTTTCCCATGTTAATCTGAACAGGTTTAACCAGTAGATCAGCAGCAATTCTCCGCACCTCCTTTGGCCATGTTGCTGTGTACATCAGTGTTTGCCTACTAGTAGGCACCTCCTTAACAATCTTTCTTATCTGAGGTTCAAACCCCATATCCAACATCCGATCCGCTTCATCTAACACCAAGTATGAAACTTGACGGAGGCTTACTCTTCTCATTTCTAGAATATCATTCATTCGACCAGGAGTAGCAACCACAACATCTACACCTCTGTCTAGGTCTCTCAACTGAGGACCTTTTGGTGCGCCTCCATACAAACACTTAATTAAACAACAAATCAGAACCAGAATCAGTAACAAATTTCATTCACCCACATAATAATAGAGTAAAACATACACGACTTTGGTGTGCTCTTTTTTTTTTGGAGGGTTTATAGATGTGCGCATTTGTTACTGCAAGGTAACTAAGTAAAGACAAGAAACTTTATAACAGAAACATAACTGTTCTATTTTATCCAAAATAAGCAGCAAACATCATTAAATCCATACCGTGCAAGATATCTTAGATGATTTTCCAAACTTCGCAGCTTCATCTAGTATCTGAGTTGCCAATTCCCTTGTCGGTGACAACACTAAAACTGTTGGACCTAATTTGGGATTATTGCGTCGTTGCTTTATGTGAGTAAAGCCAGGAATTAAGTAACCCAAAGTTTTCCCAGAGCCTGTCTTCGCAATGGCTACTACGTCAGATCCTTGTAGAGCAATGGGCCATGACTGTGCCTGTATTGGTGTAGGAGTAGAAAATCCAGCATTGTACACCTGAAAAAACAAAAACAAACCCACAACCCCTGTGAGCAGTGTTACTGACTTTAAAATTTCTGAATGGCAACTTTTTTAAACTTATTCGAGTAGCCAATGCAAGAAGAAGCATCATCCCACAATGTAGACAGCCATTGCTTACAGATGAAAGCTAGAGTAGGAGGACGCGTCTTCTTGTTGGACTAAAAGGCAGACTGAATCACTACCACCAGAAGTCTCAGCCACGAAGTTGGATGATTCGGAAAGCCCTTCAGAAAACTTTGTCCACCAACAAAGACAATGCAAATACATGCAAGCCCATTCAAAGGCAGCACAGTGTACGACATTTGGCTCCTCCTTGGAGCAAACATCGCACCTGCGATGAAAAGTACAAATGGAAACTAAGAATGAGTTCTTAATCTCCACATTGGACCTCCATCAGTAACAAATGTTGCAAAAAAGGAGTGGGACCCACAGTTTATTATACCGACAAAGTTTCCATCCATCCAAGAATTTAAAAGAATGAAACTAGGTCCATACCTCCCTAAGAATCTCTGAAGGAAAACCAGTATCTTCAAATGAAGTGAAAGGTTGGGGCACATTATCTCCCTAGTTAATTGAAGTAGGGAAAACAGTTAAAACATACATAAATAAGATCGATGTAGCAATCCATAAAGAACATCAATTAATGAACGAGTATGTACAAAAAAACATAAAACAGAAGTACTGTAGAACAGGTGAAAGAGCATATATCTAGATGACTACCACGATTTTGACATCAAACTTACTGCAACTAATATATCAATTGGGCAAAAACAACATTTTGCTTTTGAATGCTTCAAATTAAACCTAGGTTGACAAAAACCAACTGAAGTAGTATATTACTGGAATCCATAAAACTGCTTCCAACATCAACAATGGAGATGTATGATATATTTGCCATTAGTTCTATTGAAGGATTCAATAACATTATAATTCTATGATTATGCCTCCTTCGGCGGTTCATAATTAGATAAAAATAATTGGTGAAAAAGTAGATAATATTTGCGGGTCCGTTGAAATGAATGGCTGAAAATGAAGTTTGATAGTGTAAATTTTTCCAAGTGAAGGCCATATGTGAGGACACATATCAATTGGCAGATGAGACAATACATACCAAGAATATTCCCAAACTATGTCATTGCTATCGAAGTTTGGATCTCTGTCCTATGTAAACTTACATCACCCATTACTAGGTTTGAGTCAACAGATCTTTTTACGTTGACATATTTGACCAATTTTGAAAACAAATCTACATATCGATCTGTCAGGTTGGCTGCAACACGACACTGGTTCTTAAGGCAGATACAGTACTATCTCTTCAATTAAGACAAACATTAACTTAGTACCAGGTTTACAAACACAAGTAATATAGATGCTTACAGTTACAGTTATGTCATGTCGACGACGATAAGAATCGGAAGATAAACAACTTTCTGCAACTTTTGAAGAGAATGAACTGAGTCCCGAGCTTGCTTTCACAATCAGATCATCATGTAAATGGTCTGATCTGCTTCTAGCACTCTGGCACAAGAGAAGGAAAATTAACTGGTTAGTTCATCAAAAAGGAACAAAGGGAAAAAAATAAAAATTAACTGATGTAGAAGACAGATGTTATGCAAGTCCATAAGTACCAGCACGCAGCCAAATATTTTTATGCATAAAAACAGTTCTAAGTATCTCAAGTACATAAGAACTCCAAATAAGTTGGAAGTATAAGGAAGATTGGAAGAGCCAAGAAATATTCATAATGTTACTTTTTGAAAACCAAAAAGTACTTCATTAACATCACGTTACTAAAAACCTAATGGTACCAACTTCAATTCATTATATTAGGCTCTAACCAACACTCTGAAAAGCAAATAATATCATCATTAGAACACATCTTCCAAATTTTGTTTGATGCAGTTTCAAAGGTAACAGAGATTCATCATCTCTTCAACTGGTCAATAACAACCTGTTTTGAACTTCTTTAACTGTTGACAATAGTATACTGTCAGGACAGAGACAATCATATTGAACTCCTGAATATGACACAAAGCTATGTGACCTTTATAGTGAATGTCAAGAAAAATCTCATAAACCATTTAGTAGACTATGCATAATAGCAGAACCATTAAGAGACGAATATTCTAATTTTAATCTGGAATAGTTACCAACATTAAACACCGATGTCAACATAACAGATAGAGAGATTTGGCCTATAAAGTTTACACTAATGCAACAATATGCACAAGAATGAAGGCATGAATAAATCAACATGATATCATCATCAACATTCAGTTTTCGTTTCTAAAAAAATGTAATAAGAATGGAATATAATTCAGCTTGTGCAGCTGCAGTAAATGTCTTTAGAAATTTAAGCAGATTTCTCAAGAGCATTAAGCAAACATGACAGACAATGGATCCACCAAAAAACATTCGCGGGTTAAATTAGGTTTACATGGATATTACCCAATACTTGGATTCAACCAAAGCTAAGTTCAACGTTCTGAATATTTCTCCTTCAAAAAAATAGGTCTAAAACATAGTTGCATTAGCACCTGATAACTTCCTGTCCCGGAAGCAGCCTTCATTGACCCACTGTTGCTACTTCTGTTATATCTACCATTGTCATCATTCTCTGAGTGGCATCCTTGAGAAGACTTTTGAACTGATGAACTCAAAGATTTGTAAGGCACAGCAGAGCTTGCATTCAAAGAGATAACGGGCCTCTCATATTGGGTAACATTGGTCTCTGGATTCCAGTAATAAAGATATCCAGTCTTATCATCAACCAGGCCTTTCCATGGTTTTGGAAGGGTGGGGTCCTCTGGCCCATATCGAATGCCAGTAGAAGGGGCCATTGCAATAGCAGCCATATCAAAGGTACCCTCTTAGTTTTCCTGTAGTTTCAATAAACAACAGTATATAATATCTATGGAAGACAAATCATCAAACTTATGGCAGGAATGAAAAGAGATCTTGAACTAGCAAATTACTCAAGATAAACTAGGGACCAACCAAAAAGCGCACATATGGAACATATATAGCTTCATTACACAGAAGAAAATAAAAAACAGAAAGAAAGCTGAGTGCATCTGCCTTATGCTAGCGCTCCCAGATATCTTAGGTTTCACCCAAGGCAAAAATCATTAAAACAAATGTTAAGTAGAACCATAGCTCATTCACTTATAAAATCGTACGTGCATCGATGCATACAGCCATAGCAAGCACAAATACCTACATAAGCAGAAGAAAATACATTCTGACTCAATAGTTGATTATTAAGCATTGACCGAAACAGAAATTTTTCTTCAAACAAACATATCTTTAGTCGCAAAGAAAAACAGACTACAAAACCTAAAATTAAGCCAAAATTAACAGCACTGACGCAAAATAAAGCACAAAATATTCATATAAAAAATTGACCTAAAAAATCCTGATCTGAAACCCTAGATTTCTTTACTGCGATTTTTCCATAGAATTCGCATGCATAAATGGAGATTTATGTTCCGATCTGGAAAACTACCTAAAACAACCTTAGAAATTAAAAGATTTGCGGAGAGAATTGTGCCCTACCGCGTCGATTAAGAACAATAACTAGAGGCCACAAATGCTCCCTCTCTCCTCTCTCTAAAGCAATTTGTACGTATAGGTGCAAGAAAGAGAAGGCCACTTCCGAGAAACCAGAAGCGTCGGCAAATAAGAGAGGTGAATTACTTGGTGGGAGGCGGGTATTTATAGCGGCGGACGGTGGAAGTAGATATTTCTTCCCTTCATTACTAAAATATATTTTCCACATTCTTTAATAAATTAATATTATATATAAATTCAAAATTTTTATTTAGAGCGTTTGATACACATTATTGAGAAAATAATGTATTTTATGATGTAATGTGATGAAAAATATGTGATTAAAAGATAATGAAAATTTTTGAAATTGCACGAAATATTATTTTATTGAATAATGTATAGTTGAAAATGAGTTTTGAAAGAATAAATTTTGAGAAGAATGTGAATCAAATATTGACTTATTTTTAACTATACTTACGTCATCAATCATTATTCAAAAATATGTTTTTTGCCAAATAACGGGACTCAAACAAGGCCTCTATCGAGAACATGTTCGGCTAAGAAAAAAATATTCTTTTTCTCGTATTTTGCTGTCAAAAAATAAATTACTTATTTTTAATTTTTGACCAAAAATATATACTAATTTCAAACTTTTAAGTAAATCATAACCAATTGCGGTCTTCAATGTTCAATTTGTGAACGGAAATCATTCTTCACAATATATGATTAAAAAAATACAAAAAACTTCTTTGCTTTTAAAGTTTAGTTGGGAAGTGCTTATAAATCATTAAAGTTGTAAATAGATAGAATTAGTGGTGAATAAGTACATAGCATTTTTAGAACTCGTGAAATTTATAAATAGAAAGTAATTTGTGAGGTTATAAACCTTAGCCAAACATTGGCTAAGTAAATAAATTCAAGGAAAAATTGCAGCCACGGTACCTAACTTTTCACCTTTATACGAATTTTGTCGAAACATTTCATTTGTGTCACTAGAGGTACCAAATATTTAAAAATGTCGCAGTTGGAGTCCAAATGGATGGAACCCATCAATTGACCGTTAGTTGACAATTAAAAAAAATTTGACATCTTTTAACTAATTTAGAAGGGGTAAAATAACATTTATATTATTCTACATAAAATAATATTATAGTAATTAAATAAAAATATTAAAAAAGAAAAAACTGGAAGAACCCCGCCCCGCCCCGCCCCGCCCCTTAAATTCAAGAATACTATTGACAGTTCACACACAGATAAGTAAAACCTGGGTGTAATGGCAGATTCTTAGCTGCAAAAACAATGAAGATAACCAGAGAAGAAAGCAAATTCCAACAACCCATTTCAAGCTTCTAGTTCATAATCTGGACTCCAATAAAGATAACCAGATTTTAAGCATCTGATTCATAATCTGGACATGCCAGATTTGAGTACAAAACAAAATCATCAAAATACACTCCTTTATGATATTCCATTTCTTAGGTCTCACTATAAACGAACATTTGAAATGGAGACATTCGTCGTCCAATTCCATTTGGCCCTCTGTCCATGGTTTTCCCTTCATTTCCTCTTCCGAGTGCTAACTCAAAAAATCTAATACAAACTTAAAGAAGCTCTCTCTGCAGCACTAGGCTTTCTTTTATTTAAGAGAATGGCAATTGGGATTGATTGACTGTTCCTCTTCCCGGTTGCGGGAAGAAGAACAGTGTTCTTCTATATGTTTCTTTTTTATTTTGTAATATTTTTATTTAATTACTGTAATATTATTTTATGTAAAATAATATAAAAGTACTATTTGACCTCTTCTAAATTAGTCAAAAGAGGTCAAATTTTTTTTAATGATCAACTAACGGTCAAATAGATGGATTCCGTCCATCTGAACTCCAACTGCGATATTTTTAAAAGCTTGGTACCTCTAGTGGCACAAATGAAAAGTTTGAGCAAAATCTGCATAAAGGTAAAAGGTTTGGTGTCGTGGCTGCAATTTTCTCTAAAATCAAACTAATTCTAATTAATTACACACTTTGTGACAGGACCCCTTTTTTCACAAAGTAATCGAACAAATTCTATACTTTAAAGTTTGTTTAGGAAGTATTTATAAAGAGTTTAAATTACGAAATAATTGGTAAAAAAGTGTGTGTGTGTGTGTGTGTGTGTGTAGATAATAATTTAGCTGTTTATAAAAATTAGCCTAACATAGGCTAAGTAAATAAAATCTTGTTACGCCTTGTGTAAACTCCAAATATTGTATTTAAAATTAATGACTTTTGAGTCGAAGGATTTTGTGTAATTTAATTTAAAAAATTGTTCGTAGGAGCGATAAAAGGATATAGTAACAACAGCTCCAAGATCCAATCTAGTAAATGGATAGGTGATTCTCGTATTTTGTTGTACGAATTATTGCTTCACAAGTTACTCAATAAAAGTTATGTTTGTAGTATATTTAAGTGGATAAATATCGGTTTAACGAGTAAAATATTGACAAATAGCGTATTTGTAGCAGTGATACCTATTTACAGGATATATACCATATTTGCATGTCAGATACCGTATTGCAAGACGGATACCGTATATGCAACAGATATCGTATATGGAACTTAGTGGATTTACAATTTACACATACCATATATTCAAGTAATAGAAATACCGTATTCGTATGTAACAAATAACTTATTAACAACTTAACAAAAGAACAGAGCAAATAATTTTATTAACTGCAATAAAATAATAGAACAAAATTTAAATTGCAGTAAAAGAAATTCCAAATCGAGGCATGTGCGAACACAATTTCCTTAAACAGATTCACCCCATCGTCATACGTGCTTGATGTTTAATTTGAGCGTCTGCTTCCCAGGATACAATGATAAAATAATAGAGTTTGAGCACCACAGATTTTACTTCGGCGAACTGATTTATTACCCGAACAATATCACCACCAAGAAAATAGAAATCAGAAAATTCGACAGAGACACAGTACTGTAAACGATGCAGATACAGTATGTGAAACAATAATTTTTCTCCTTTTTTCTTGTACATTGAATTGTGAAAAACCGGTTCTCATATATAGACTTTTAACTCTAAAAAATCTATCCATTAACTTATTTGTAATAACGACAGGAGTTTCAAATGTTTCTGGAGTTTCAGAAACCAAAAGTCAGTTCTAGGAAGCAAAAAAAATTCAAAATGTAGGCCCTCCTAAAGGGACATTTTTTTTTGTCAATCTGGTCCGACATTCGTGTGCGCGGTCGCGCTCGCATACGAGTTCAAGGTCCGAACCCTATTTTAGTATGTGATTTACACCCTCATGCGCGCGCACGTGGAGAGAGAATTTATGCTACACATGATCACACACTTCTAAAGTGTAATCCTATATAAAGTGGTTTTTGCTTTCCTTATTTTCCTATGTGGGATAATTAATAATTGATTTTCTTCCAACACATAGATTTCTTTCAATTGGCACACTTTGAGCTCCAATTTCTCATTCATCCGAACATCATTTTTGGCAAGTAAATATATGATTNAGTATCTATGCTACACATGATGACACTCTTCTAAAGTGTAATCATATATAAAGTGATTTTTGTTTTTCTCATTTTCCTATTTGGGACAACCATTAATTGGTTTCCTTCCACACATAGATTTCTTTCAATTGGCACACTTTGAGCTCCAATTTCTCATTCATCCGAACATCATTTTTGGCAAGTAAATATATGATTTCGATATTTTCACGGAGGAGAACACAAATCAACTTTCATAATCAAAATGAACAATCGAGTCCCACTCAAATTTAGCTCCAAAGTTAGTCTATAAACCCATTTTTCCAACAATCCCCCACGTGAATGAAAATTGGGAGAGACAAATGTGAAACAAAAGACCTGGTGATAAAGCTCAACGGTTGAAACCTGCATATGATAGGTAGGCATTACCTTTTGAACCTTCCCTTGTGAGAGCGCATATTTACTTTACTAGCTGATCGGTAGACACGTTGTCCTTGAACTGTTCTGTAATTTATGTAAATGATGATATACTTCACACATTATTCTTCCTAACGCAATTCAATTCTCATTATCATGTTCAGTTCGTTTTGGCCATGAACATACGCATGGTTCTGCGAGAGTTCCTAAGAATTGAGCCCCACAAAATTCTCTTAGAAGCGGCCACACTTATCTCTCACATAGGTGATTTCTTATAACAAATAACCCGCATTACTTAACTCGATTTTCGACGCATAAGAATCATGAAAAGTCTGTTGTTTATCTTTCATCCTTACGAGCATCACTATTTCATCATAGGAATGTACAAGAGGTAATATCCCCCACAGTGATTTAATTAAGTGTTTACAATTGTCCCTTTGAACCTAGATCTTGGGATCTCCAGTCAACTAAGTTGGGTTTCCTTTATATTAACTTATTTGTTCAAGGGCTTAAGTCTCATTTATTTCGATGATTTCCCAACTAACTCTCTATTTAACATTTTGCTTAGAGGATCTGCAATGTTTTCATTTGACTTTACATAGTCAATAATGATAACTCCAGTTGAAAGTAGTTGTCTTATGGTATTGTGTATACGACGTATATATCTAGACTTATCATTATACATATTACTCTGTGCCCTTCCAATTGCTGATTGACTGTCTCAATATATGCAAATTGCTGGCACATGTTTTGACCATTTTGGAATATCCTCTAAGAAGTTATGTAACCACTCAGCCTCTTCACCACATTTATCTAGAGCTATAAACTTAGATTCCATTGTAGACTGGCTATAACAGTTTGTTTAGAGGATTTCCAGGATATAGTTGCACCTCCCAATGTGAACACAAATCCACTAGTGGGCTTTGAGTCTTTTATATCAGATATCCAATTAACATTACTATATCCTTCAATAACCGTTGGATATCTGCTATAGTGCATTCTAAAATTACGTGTAAATCTCAGATACCTCATTACTCTTATTATTCCCTTCCAATGATCAGCAAGTGGATTACTCGTATATCTACTCAGTTTGCTAACTGTGTAAGCTATATCTGATCTTGTACAACTTATTAAGTAAATCAGACTTCCAGTAATTCTAGAGTATTCTACTTAACATACACTTTTGCCTTTGTTTTTAGATAAAAGCTGACTCGTATCTATCGGTGTTCTAGCCACGCCAGTATCATCGTTACTAATTTTCTCTATAATTTTTTCCACATAATGTAATTGGCTTAGAATGAGTTAATCTGATCTTCTACTAATTTTAATTCCAAGTATCACATCATCTAAACATATATCTATAATGTCAAATCTTGAATTTAACATATTTTTAGTAGATTACTAGTAGAATAGCAACGATGGTTGTATAAGCATGACGTCAACGTAAGGATATAAATTGACATAATCATTTTTAGTGTTTTTAACGTAGACAGACACATTTGTCATATTCGTTGATTTGAAATCCATATTCCATTGTTACATTATCAAATTTTTCATGCCATTATTTTGGTACTTGTTTCAAGCCATATAATGATTTCACCAGTTTACAAACTTTCTTTTCCTGTCCTAGAGATGAAAACCCCTCGAGTTGTTCCATATAGATTTCTTCCTCTAAATTTTAATTCAAAAAAGCATTTTTAACATCCATTTGATGTACTTCAAGATTTCGTAGAGTAACAATCGCTAGTATCATTCTAATAGACGTCATTCTCGTCACTAGAGAATATGTATCAAAGTAATCAAGGCACTGTAACTTTTTATTACTAATTTGGCCTTATACTTTTCAATAGATCCATCTCCTTTCATTTCCCTTTTGAAAATCCATTTGTAGTCTAGTGGTTTACTTCTTGGAGGAAGATCCACTAGCTCCCATGAAAGATTTTGCAAAATGAAATCTATTTCACTTTTAATGGCTTCTTTCCATCGAGGTCCTTCTAAAGAGTTCACGGCTTCTTGATAGCTTTGAGGTTCACTTTCTAACATATAGGTCAGAAAATCAGGACCATAAGATTTTTTTTGTCATTTCCCTTTTGCTACGCATTTGTTCAACCTCAACCTCCTCTTCTATCTTTTGGACCAGACTATTTCCAACCATAGTCTAATGTGTCCGTTTAGAAGAGCTTGCTTCCTCTTTTGACTTGTATGGAAATACATGTTCAAAAAATGAAATATTTCTCGATTCCATTATCGTGTTTTTGTATATGTCTGGGATTTTAGATTCATGCACAAGAAATCGATAAGCACTATTATTATGTGCATAGCCAATGAAGATGCAATCTACAGTTTCGGACTTATCTTTACCTTCTTTGATATTAGAACATCCACTTTAGCAAGACACCGACACACTCGTAAGTATTTATAGGAAGACTTTCTTCATTTCCATAACTCATAAGGGATATTTTCTATTTTCTTTCGGGCCACCTTATTTAAAAGATAATTTACTGATAGCATAGCTTCTCCCCCCCACATGTTCTGAGGAACCCAAAACTTACCATCATTACATTCATCATTTCTTTTAAGGTACGATTTTTCCGTTCAGCAACACCATTTTGTTGCGGTGAATAAGGTGCAGCGGTTTCATATATGATTTCGTGTTGTACACAAAATTTAGCAAATGGTGCTTCATACTCACCACCTCGATCACTTCTTAGTACCTTACTTTTCTTAATAAGTTGATTTTCAACTTTATTCTTATAGAAAATAAATTTCTCTATAGTTTCGTCCTTACCTTTAAGTCAGTACACATAATAGTATTTTGTACTATCATCAACAAAAGTAATGAAGTACTCTTTTGTACAAANTCATCAACAAAAGTAATGAAGTACTCTTTTGTACAAATTTTAAATCACATATATTATTGTGAATTAAATCAAGTGGTTCTGTGTTCCGTTCAATTGATTTAAAGGATGACCTTGTCAATTTTGTCTCAACACAAGTTTCGCACTTATATTTGAAATCAATGTGTAACTCGGATATGCAATTCAAGTTAACCAGTCTACGTAAAGTATCATAGTTAATATGTCATAGTCTACCATGCCACAAGTTGGAAGATTCAAGCAAATAAACAGAAGAGTTTACTTTATTCATTTTTTGCTTAACAACCACTGCATTCAGTTTAAACATAACATCAGAAACATAACATTTTCTAACAAACATTCCACTTTTTGACAAAATAACTTTGTCCGACTCAAATACAATACGGAAACTATGTTTATTCAAAAGTGACCAAGACACTAGGTTCTTGCGGATTTTCGGCACATACATCACATTGTTAAGAGTCAGCTCTTTTCCCGAAGTCATCTTTAGAGCCACATTACCTTGTCCATTGATTTCAGAAGTTGCTGAATTTCTAATGAACAACTTCTCTCCATTTTCAAATTTTTCGAAAGCCATAAACATCTCTTTATAAGAGCATCCATGCCTCATAGCACCGGTGTCAATCCACCACTC
>CAIGRP010056979.1:0-15657 GCA_903798385.1 Fraxinus cuspidata
ATAAAATAATATATTTACTTAATAAATTCTCCAATTAATCAATTGTACAATTTTCAAGTTTTCAAACTAAAAAAACTAGACAATTTTTCATAATTTCAATTTTCAACTAGAAAAGTCCTACTGAATATATTTATATGAATTTTATACATACTTTCGAAGTTTTCTAAAAAATAACGAGTAATTACATAATGTAGATAGCACCGTAACTTAAATCATATTTAACTATTATTGAATAAAGTCATTTTTAACTTTTGTATAGATAAAATCTTTTAAAAACTTGAAATTAAAGTCAAATGAAAAGTTTTTTTTTAAAAAAATTAAAAATTAATAAACTAAAGTTAAATAAAAGACTTTTAAAAAATAATAAAATAATAATAAAGCTTGCCTAAGGAAGATGAAAGAGATGAAGAAAAAAATTCAATCATTTAGGAATTGATAAAAAAAGGGTCTAGGTGTGAAGCAAAGTGTTTTGCCCAACTTTCAAGTAGGAGATGTTTAGGCATCGTCTAAGCTAACTTTTTAGAATATTGTTAAAAACATTTCAAATGTTTTTTTAACAAATTTGCGGGCTTAAATGTTTTTAACAAATTTGCAGATAAGCGCTTCGTATTGCACATCGGGTCCCTCAATTTTGATCTTGTATAATTTGGTCATCAGATTTTGACTTTCATTTTGATCACGCCCTCCAAAACTTGCAACCCTAGATCCTTGAACTTTTTTGAATTGTTCACTTTGGTCCCCAAATTCATGATTTTGCATAGTTTTGATCCCTTTTATCTTCCTTTTTTTTTTCTTTTCAATTTCAATCCGAGGTTTGACCTACAAAAGCCAAAAATACATAATTGTAAATAGGAATTCGCTCAATTTAATCACCAATTAGTTTATTTGAATATTGAATAAGTATGCAAAAACACACTTATCACCAAATAAAATCACGAAAGAGCTAAAAAATGACAAATTAAAGAAGAAAAAAGCAAAAAATTCTGAATCTTCAAAATGAATAAATGTATATATATATATATTTATATTCTCTTGTGCAACCTAATTATTGTTACTATGGATTTTGGACGCATATCGACCTTGTAATTTAATTTGTGGACTGAAACTCCATTAAAAATAATTTTGAAATTTCACACTTGCAATTTTGGTTTCGCCATATTTTCTTTTAAATAGGAAGCCATTATTTTGGGAAATCAAAGTTTTAAATAGTGATTTTTTGGAAAATCTCGTCATGCCTATGATTCACCTTGGCACACCTAGATTGATAAGGCTTAAGACTCGACCTTGCAGTCTTGTCAAGCCTTAAGCCATTTTAGAACCTTACCTTTAAATTACTTATTTCGCAAAACATGATTCCAAAAATTACTTATTTCATAAACAATTCACTTTTCTCATCTTTGACTTATTGTTTAGAAAACTAACAGTTAAATCACAAATATATTATGACTTTCTAACTGAAATGAAAATATTTTTGAAAAAAAAGGGAACAATCTCTTATCTTTTCCCCTTTAAAAGAAAAAGTCTCAAAATAATTTTTAAACCCCCCCCCCCCCCCCCCCCCCCCCACCCCCCAAAACCCCAATCTTCAACATATAACTCATAAGCTTACCCGACTTTCCAACAAGATGGGAGACTGGTTAACCACATATTCATATGCTTAATTTACTAAGACGGAATATAATAGAAAGATTTTGATAGAGATTTGACATGCAAATCAGCGTATGCATGCTTGGAGAGGGTGATAAGGGCGTCTATTAGCTGAAAATGTGTACGCACACGTTGGGTTGGTTTCTACAGGGGTTAGGCAGCAGGACTTTTTTGGATTTTTTATTCACATGGGTCCCACTCCCATGTGAGTATAGGTCAACAAGAGTGTCAATTTTTTCGTGACAAAAAAGTTTAATTTGTTAGTTGAAAGTGTTCTAGGTTGTCATGTTTCTATGATGCAAAATGAGGCTGACTCGACAAATAAATTAGACAGTGTCATATCATTGCCTTCACATTATATTCGCTCATACTCATAAAACCAAAACATTTAAGTCAACTTGTTAACATATCATATGTCGAATCCTGTTGCCTTGATATCTTGTAATTGAGTCGACTTGAGATCTATATGATCAGTTTGTAATTAATTGTTTTGGTCGACAAAAATCAATTTCGTGTGTTCAATGAACACACAGCAATTTATTTTCTAGGAGGTAAATTACACCCATTTATTCAAAAATTCAAAATTACTTGGTATTCAGTATAATATCATAATATTTTTTGTTAAAAAAGTATTACGCGTCTTAAGGTGGTCAATAGAAATCGAAATCACTTGTCTGACAAGATATACTATATGATACTACACATTATTAAAATAGCTAAAAGGCTGAAATCGATCTATTGTAGTGCCTCCATTACTTACCAAAAATCGCAAAAATGTTTCTTTTTCTATAATTATTAATACTCATCTTTAGTGACATTTGATGTAAATGAACCTTACATTTAAAGTCTCTTTAATTAATGAATTGATGCAAAATGCTTAACAGCCTAAGCTTTGATTCATGATTTTTGTAGACTTGGATTTTGTTGTCTGCTAATTTGATGCTAAATGAGACATGTAATATCAAAAGCAAAAGCAGAACGCATCAACTAGGTATCAATATATGTATATTTTTTTTCGAAATATTTTGTCAAGCTAAAAAGATAGAAATGTCAAATTAAGTGGCTGATGTACATGCTAAGAGACACATTTCGTTTTTTGTCAAATACATGATCTAATGGGATAATTGGAATCCTACTTTTTGGCTGCTTTTATTACCTTTTGTACAAAAAGTTATTATCTTTTTAATTACAAAAGCTCCGGCTCCGATACACTCTAGATCCTTGTCTAGTAGTAAATTCATTAGAATTAACGTTAACCTTTTAATCTCGAATCATTATGAAACTGCACAAAAAGTTAAACAAATATTATAAAGTTAAGAAGAATTTCCTGACATTATAGTTATTCTTGAATTAAACGAATAATCTTAAGAGCATTGTTGTACCGTAACAGGGTGGAAGAGTTTAAAGGGTCTACACATTGGATATTAAAAAGCATCTTCCTACTACATATACCCTACTTTTTATTGAAGTTTTCTGAAGGAAAGAATAGAAATACATATTTTAACAGGTGTGTCTCGCTCGCACTCATGTTTCAAAATATACAAGTTTTCCAAAAATAGATGTTTGCGCTTCAATTAGATTTACAACAAGTACTTCAACATATATAGAAATTGTTTGGCAAGACTTTCAAAAAAAAAAATCTTCTGAAGTTAAGAAAATATTTTTGAACATGTTTGTAAAATTTTCTTGAAGTATTTTATTTGATTAGAAGAGATTTTAGAGGAAATATTGATTGAAGGAGTTTCATTAGGAACTTCTACAAGAAACTAAAGCAAAAGTAGAATCATGCCAAACAGGCCCATAAATGACGTTAGAGAAATTTTTGTTAGAATCGTGCCAAACAGGCTCATTGATAATGTTAAAAATCAAGGTAGCAACTTCTTAAAAATGTTCTGATCATTTTTGTGAAGTCGACCATCATCATTTAAGCGTCATGGAAAACCCAAATTGTTGCAGTGACAGCACATAGTTAGCTGTATTTGTTGCACAAATGTAAATGCATCAATTCAAGGACGAATAAGTATTTGACCTATAATAGTTCATGTGAAAATATGTTGTTCTCAATCGAATGTCATGAAAGTAAAACATATTATTCGATAGGTTATGCCTGGATTTAATGTGCTTAGCAAAAAGGTATAAAGGAAATACTCAGCAGCCATGGCAGCCACGTGATTACTGCTAAAACACCACAAATTTCTCCGCGGAATGTTTTCTTCAATTGCCCATGAAATCCATGTGTCAATGTATGTGTTAAGAAGTGGAGCCTAATTATTGTCATTCCGCAAAGCAAGTATACAGATTGACCTCTGCAGTGAGGTCGTTGTGGGGTTGGAAAGGGGGTAGGAAGTCTCCCTCCTGGGGAACCTCTATAAATTTTTCGTGTTATTTTATGTCATTTTTTCTTACTGTGATTTTATTACTATAAGTAGTATAGAATTAGGAATTCTAATTCTCAATAATTAAAATGAAAAAAAGTTAAAAAAATACGTAAATTATATTGATTCATAACACAATACATCACAGAAATGAAAATGATTCGCCATTTCCTAAAATCTCAAAAAACATAAACATATTTTATTTTCATTTTAATTCTCACAGCTAAAAATATATTAGTTACACACCGATAATATTTGAAGTGTACACATTGCTGCAAAAACGGTATAAGAACATGAACCTGGAAGAGTAAACAAAACAATTTGCCAAACTGGCGAGGGCGCCCCATGAAATATCGATTGCAATAGTAGATAACTTTCATAATAATGGATCGACTTCCAGGGCCAACAAGTTCTTTTCAAGAACAATCTTAGGTTTTTAAACTGTGAATTACGATGAATAATATTGGAGGTTAGAGCATACTGTAATTTTTACACTTGTTTGAGACCCTAAATCATGATATTTTATTGTCTTTTGGATAAAATTCTACATAATTTATGTTATATTGTATTTTGTAAGTAAACATTTATGTTTAATGAAGAGTGGGAGAAAAGAATACAAAATGTGGTGAAAAATGGCAAAATTCAAGGATGAAACTTTGGAGAAAAATAGTATATTATATGAGTTGGAGTTAAATAAGCCTCCATGAACTTGCATGGAAATTTTAATTGGAGGTTCAAATTAAACTTATATATGTGTGTGTGCGCGCGCGCGTGCGCAGGCAAAGAGAAAAAGGACAAGCCAGGCGGCGGAAGGAGAAGGAAGAAAAGAAGAAAAAAGAGGAGAAAAATAAAAGAAGGAAAAATAGGAGAGAAGGAAAAAGAAAGATGCCTGCAGCAGAAAGGAAAAAGAGATTTAAAAAAAAATCAGAGAGAAGAAGAAAGAGAAAGAAAGAAAGAAAAGAGAAAAAGAGAAAGAAAGAAGAAGGCGAACACTAGAAATTTCACGTTTCGTCAATTTTTGGTGATATCATTCTACTTTTGCGTGTTTTTATTTTTACAATAAGAATAACTAATGTTTATATCAGGAAAAACGATGTAGTCTTCTTGTGATCCTTTATTTTTTTTATTCAAAATTTATGTGATTAATTTATTTATATGCTATTTTATTATTAATTTAATGCATTAAATTATCTGATCAATAATTTGATGATTATGTGAGTCTCTTACGAATCGAGAGTGAGTTTGAGATTTAGATCATATAGTAAAATTCGATAAATTAGTATAAAGTGTAGAAATACCTATATTAATTATTACGGTCATAATATGAATTCTTAAAAATAGTGTTTCGTTTAACTTAAGTTGATTCACATAGAGATATGTAATTTAATTAGTTAAATAGGCTCAATGAGAACTCGAGAGGGGTAAATTGAATACAATAGAATAATTCGATCGAACACTACATTAGGTTATGAATTTTAAATTAATAATTAAGGTGATCAATATATGAAATTGTTATGCTCTAATAATCATCACATATTTGAATATTCAATTATCCATTGTTTTGCGATCTTTTTATATTTCCAATTAGTTAAAAATAATTAGGAAAAATAATCACATTCATCATAATTATTTACTTGTTTTTATTAAATAGGAGTTAGAAAAATTAGATTAAGTCCTAATGTATAGTTTTCGTGGGAACGATAATCGGATTCAAAGGTCCACTATACTGCTTGTTACGATATCGTACACTTGCGATATAAAAAAACGCAACAATTTTTTGGCGCCGCTTCTGGGAACTATTTACTTTGTCTTAATTTATTTTATTTTTAACTGTTATTTGATTTGATTTTATTTTACTTTCTTTTATTGGAAAAAAAAAGAAGAGTTCGTTATATGCTTCATACCCAATGTGACAATCTTGAATCGTTTAACTCGAAATAAAACGTACTTTTAGATGAAAATACAAGGAACAAAAATAAAAACAACAATATCGAATGACTGACGATCAAAATATTCATATTCATATTCAGTCAATTGGACAAGTGGCTTCAAGAGTAGCGGCGCCACCAGATCAACAGCAGAAGTGAGGGGAAATAAATGAATGAGACTAGTCAGTTTCAATGTTCTTGAAGCTAATAGTCGCGCTTGCACGCTCCATTATCGTGTATCCGGATTTCAGGGTAAATAATTTTCACATAAGGGTATAGTGGATCAATTTGATGAACAACACTCTCCAATTCTATGGGCTACCTATTGAAAATCCGAACACGCATATCTTCAGATTTTTCAGAAATTGTTAGAAATCCATGCTCCGGGAGTTAATGAAGACGCTATTAAGTTGCGATTATTTCCCTCTACACTAAGAGATGCTGCATTAGAGTGGTTAGACGCCAAACCTCATGAAAGTATTACTACATAGGAAGAACTAATCAGAAAATTCGGCAACAAATTATTCCCATCGACGAAAGTAGCTAAAGTCAGATTGGAAATTCAAACTTTCCAATAGAAAGATGGGAAGAGCTATCACGAGGCATGTAACAAACTCAAAGAGCTGATGCGAGAGTGTCCAAATCATGGAATCATAATAGGAAATCAAGTGCAATACTTCTACACCGGACTCTCACCACTGTATAAATCTCAGGTGGATTCATCTGCCAATGGATCGATCATAGGAAAATCGGTACAACAAACCATGAATTTATTTTAGTTAATTACCACAACACATTCAATGTTTGTATTAGAAAGAGTGGTACCATCGAGAGCATCTGGAATGTATGAATTAGACAGCATAACATCTACAAACGCAGAGATAGTAGCTTTGAAAAAGCAGGTGGAGTACATGCAGTAATGGGTGGTCCATCATGTGAAAACTGTGGAGCTAACCATTTGATAGAAAATTGTATGTCGACGCGCTTTCTTGAGGAACAAGTTAACTTAATTCAGAATGGCTCCCGCAATTTTAACTCATATTCACAAACAAATAACCTAGGATGGAGGTAGCACCCGAACTTCAAATGGTCAGATAATCAACAAGGGAATGGTTTAAATAATGCCCAACAGGAGAACAAACCAAGTTTGGGGGAGATGTTTCATCAACATGTGTAGAAAACAGACAAAATATTCCAACATATTGATACTTATTTTTAAAATAACAAACATCTATCAATAAGTTGAAGACATGGATTGGTCAGATAGCTCAACAACTTACAGAATGTCCACAGGGATCATTGCCAGCAATATAATGACAAATCCTGAAGAGCAAGTGATGGCAATAAGAGTAGTGAAAAACGATCCACCCAGGGCTCCCGTAAAAGTTAAAGCATATGTACCTCCACTTCCATTCCCCCCAAAGAATTTGAAAGAAGTAAATGGAGGAAAATATTCATTCTATAACTACAAGGAGTACGGTACAATTACCAGAGATTATTGTGAACGACCAGATAGAAAATATGACTAGGAAGATATTGATGAAACTATAATAGAAGAAAAATCTGCACCCACCTCAATTGAGAATGAAGAAAGTACATAAGTATCCACTGTCAAGGCACCAAGTCCAGTCAAGGCTTACTCGCCTCCCATTCATTTTCCTCAAAGACTCAAGAAGAACAAGCAAGACACAAAATTTTGAAAATTTTCTTGACGTTCTCAAAAATCTCTAGATTAATATTCCGTTGATTGATGCGATATTACAAATTCCAAGCACACAAAATTTTTGAAATGGAAGTTGACAAAGAAAAGAAAGCTTCCAGAATTTGAAATTGTGGCATTAATGGAGGAAAGTAATGCAAGAGTGCAAAACAAATTGCCTCTTAGGTTGAAAGATCCAGTAAATTCTTGTGCTTTTAATGCATTGTGTAACATGGGTGCTAGAATAAATCTAATGTCAAATTCTGTTTACAATAAATTGGGATTGGGTGAATTCAATCCAACATCAATAACGCTACAACTAGCTGAAACAACAATTTCAACGAAACGTGGCAAAGTTGAGGATGTGCTCATTAAAGCAGAAAAATTAATATTTTCGGTGGACTTCATTGTGCTGGACATACCAAACAATCGAGACATTCCAATTATATTGGGGCGGCCATTCTTAGCAACTGGTCGAACTCTAATTGACATGGAGGAAGGTAAGCTAATATTGAGGGTGGAGGAAAAGCAAGAGATATTTAATCTTTATACCCCATTTGAGAAACTTTTCAACAAAAATAATTGCTTTAGAATTGATGAAGAAGAGCCAGCTTATCAACAAAGCTGTCAAAATAGAAAATCAAACTTTGGTGGACTTTTTGGTAGAGATGAAAATGGAATAGCAAAATATGGAGAGCAAAAAAAGGATGCATAAATAAAAATTGTACAAAGTGCAATGATGGCATAACTTATGATCAAACATGACACAAAGTCAAGCTAATGACGTTAAAGAAGTGTTTCTTGGGAGGCAATCCAAGCTTTCTTTCTTTTTGTTTATTGTATTTTTGAGTTTTAGGATATTTAATTTTATTTTAAGTTATTTGTGACTCATCATCCATACCCTGTTTCCCCTTAAGTCTTCGATATGTTAATTGGTTTATTAGATGCTAGAGCTAAATAACACTTGTTCCAGTTATTTGATTTTAATGCTTTATTTGATTTTTCAGGAACATGACGTCATTGAACATTTAAACCAATATTTACCAAGGAGCCAACGAGAGCAATAGGAAAGCTAATCATTGAATTACAAGCCATATAAGATGAGTCATTTTTTCACTTTCTTCCCCACCCCTTTATATGGGGATTTAGGATTAAAGACATTGAGTACAATGTCTAGTTTAAGTTAAGAGGTGAAAAACTCAAGTTTTCAATTTTTTTTTTCGTTTATTGCTTTAGTGAGAGAGAGAGAGAGAGAGAGAGAGAGAGGGACAGAGATTGAAAAATTGAAATTTTTTCTAAAATTAAAAAAAAAGTAATAAAATAAAATAAAAATATTTTTTTGTGTGATTGTGTGAGTTAGTTGGCCTATTGAATCATGTATTGATCTATGAATGGTGAATAAATTGCATGTTTAGATTAATTTTTGCTTTTCGCTGTGAAAGTTGATATATATTGAGCATATGAATTAAGTTAAACATTGTATAGGAATGAGTTGATTTCATAATTATATATGTTGAAATAGTGGACCATAGATGTTAAATCCAAAACCACTAAATTTTACATTATTGAACCAAATTTAGAATAGTTTGGGGGGATTTCACCATTGTAGGAAGATATCAAGATAAATAGGAAGTTCATATATGAAATTAAAAATTTTGTGTGGATTGTCTAAGGTTCAATACGATGCAATTGAGTAAAAATCTCAAAGTTAGAGGTCGTTTTACTTGAATTAGTGTTAAATGAGGGACATTGCACTAATCAAGAAATAAAAAATACTTTATTAGAAAATTTCTCTTTTTAGCCTTTATAAGTTGAGCAATTAAGCATACAAGAGTCTTTAAAACATGGTGCCTATGGTCATGTGACTTGGGAGTCATCGACAGAAAGTTTGTTATATGGGTCATTTAGAAAGCTTAAGGGAGAGAATAATTCAAATATAGAAAAAAATTATTCTAAAAAATTCAAAAAAAGTAGGTACATAAAACATAAGACGCACCAAATGTCTTGGTTATGTCACAAACACTTGTTTAAGAAAAATTTAACTTTCGATAAGAGATTGTTAGCATATTTAAGTTCTAGAGATTGAAGCAATTAACCTTAATGGAGAATTCTTATTTATTGAAATGTTGAACTACAATTGGTAAAATTTTGCCAAACTAGAGAGGTGAGGATAGTAAAAAATTCAACTTTAGTTCATACACTAGAAAATAGTGAAAAGAATAAGTTTGGATCTGTGTGAATCTTACGAGTGATGAAAGAACATATTTGACCATTGAGGGTCGGGAATTGAAACAACTTATGAATTCATAATGTTATACTTAATTTTTCACACAAACACAGGTCGATTTTACATTGGAAAAGTGGATTTTAATTTCTGTATTGTGATTTTGAAGCTGTGCATAAATTTGTTATTATGATTTCAATTCCGAGATAAAAAATCAGGTTAGCTAGCTAAATCTTGTTGCTTTACTTGATTGAATGTCCACCAATTAGGTAATTACCATTACATGTTTATGTGTTTGTTAGGTTTTAGTTTTGTTTGAACCTTGAGGACAAACAAAAATACAAGTTTGGGGGTGTGATAAGTGTAGTTTCTACACTTGATTGAGACCCTAAATCATGATATTTTATTATCTTTTAGATAAAATTCTACCTAATTTATTTTATATTGTATTTTGTAGGTAAAACTTTATGTTTAATGAAGAATTGAAGAAAATAATACAAAATGTGGCAAAAAATGGCAAAATCCAAGGATGAAACCTTGGAGAAAAAGAGTACATTATATGGGTTGGAGTTAAATAGGCCTCAATGGACTTCCATTGATATTTTAATTTGAGGCCTGAATTAAACTTATATATAGCAATGGGAAAAAGGAGAAGCCAGGCGACGGAAGCAGAAAGAAGAAAAGAAGAAAAAATAGGAGAAAAAAAAAAGAAAAAAAAAATAGGAGAGAAAGAAAAAGAAAGGTGCCTGCAGCAGAAAGGAAAAAGAGATAAAAAAATAAGAGAGAAGAAGAAAGAGAAAGAAAGAAAGAAAGAAAGAAAAGAGAAAAACGGACATAAGGAATTTCACGTTTCATCATTTTTTAGTGATATTATTCCACTTTTGTGTGTTTTTATTTTTACAATATGAATAACTAACTTACTAACTTTTATATCAGGGAAAACAATGTAATCATCTTGTGATCCTTTATTTTTTTATTCGAGATTTATGTGATTAATTTATTTATGTGTTGGTTTTATTATTAGTTTAATACATTAAATTACCTGATCAATAATTTGATGATTATGTGAGTCTCTTACGAATCGAGAGATGAGTTTGAAATTTAGACAATATAGTAAAATTCAGTAAATTAGTATAAAGTGTAGAGATATCTATATTAATTATTGCGGTCATAATATGAATTCTTAGAACTAGTGTTTCGTTTAACTAAAATTGATTCACATAGAGATATGTAATTTAATTAGTTAAATACGCTCAATGAGAACTTGAGAGGGGTAAATTGAATATAATAGAAGAATTCATTCGAACATTACATTATAGTTTAACTTAAGTTGATTCATATTGAGATATGAAATTTAATTAGTTGTATAGGCTCAATGAGAACTCGAGAGGGATAAATTGAATACAATAGAAGAATTCGATGGAACACTACATTAGATTATGAATCTTGAATTTGAATCTTCAATTATCCGTTGTTTGCAATTTTTTATATTTTCAATTAGTTAAAAGTAAGTAGGAAAAATAATCACAAACATCATAATTATTTACTTTCTTTTATCAAATAGGAGTTAGAAAAATTAGTTTAAGTCCTAAAGTATAATCCTCGTGGGAACGATAACCGGACTCAAAGGTCCACTATACTGATTGTTACGATATCGTACACTTGCGATATAAAAAATACAACACATACCAGCAAAAGAGATGTCATTAGAGTAAGAAGGCAGTTTTTAAGCTACTACAAAATCAGAATGAGGAAAGTAATCAAAAGTTGTATTAGAAAAGGCGGTAAACTTCTACTCTCTAAATTACGACGTATCCTACAATGATGATCGAAGTGATCAACATATTCATCACAAACTCTACAATGCTCCATGTGTTATAAAAAATACAGTAATTGAGAAAATATAGGAAAAGATGATGAATATAAAATATGGCAAAGGCTTGAACACGAAGAATATATCGTTGTTCTCAAACGATATTTGCCTCTTCGACAATGCTTTTAAGGATTTAATTGGAAAATAGTTTGTAGGATTAAACAAGCCTTTAATGAAGATTACAAAAAGCAAAGTGAGTTTTCAAATGAACAAGTGAAAAAGAGGAATTTGATTATGTAGACGGACAGAAATTTCTTTGAAAAGTTGAATGAATAATACAATAAATGCTTTTTATTCATTCATATATTTTGGAATGAGCACAACAGTATTTATAGATTTCAATCATCACATATGAAGTGATTCCAATTTCAAAGCAAGAGGTGCAATGTTTTATTACTAAACCACTAGAAAAAAAAAACCCAGTTAACGGTCACATATTTCAACTATGCGACCGCATAATCTATAACTATGTGGTCGCATAGTTGTAGCATTTGCTACTTGAAGTGTTCCAACAAATTGCTACACGAACGCAAGCCTAAATGGCTTATGTGGCCGCATAGAACATTTTATAGCACGTTTTTTTTCTTCTTTTTTCTTAATTCATCATTCATCCACTTATATGATTTTAAATAACGAATTTACAACAATCTCCCACTTGTTCAAAAGCCTATAGATAATTAAATCTTGAGTAAATGTTATAATAGAATCAAGGGACGTGGAATTTTTCGAAAATGTATTAGTAGCAAGAAAATCTCTTGGGATACCTCTAGGACCTAATTTGTTTTTCTTGGGATCCGCATTCTTACAATAAGCAAGACATCCTCAAAAACTTTAAAATAATTAATATTTGATTTTCTACCTTTCCATATTTCATATGACGAGATCTTATTCTTTTTCATAGGAATCCTATTTAGCACTTAGTAAGGCTTCACCCCATATATTAAAAGATAATTCTGAATTCAATAACATGACATTTATCATCTATAAGAATGTACTATTTTTTCTTTCTGCTAAACCATTTTATTCTGGTATTCGTGGTGCAGAACATTGATGTATTATTCCATTTTGTTCACAAAACATATTGAATTCATTAGAGAAATATTCTCTACCTCTATCGCTTCTTAATATTTTTAGTTTCCTTCATTATTGATTTTCAACTTCAATTTATATGTTTTAAAGGCACTAAAGACTTCATCTATATGCTTTAACAAATATACATAAGTATACCTAGAACAACCATCAATGAAAGTAATAAAATAACTATTACCACCTCGTGTTAGCATGTCATTCAATTCACGAATATCGGAATGAACAAGTTCAAGTTTGTCGATCCTACTACACTATGAAAAAGCTTTTTAATCATCTTTGATTTAACATATATTTCACATAGTTATCAATTTCACATTGTATTAATTCACATTTAATCGTTATTTTCATAGTGCTAACTATTATGTGTGTTAATCTACCTTATCATAACAAGCATAGTAGCACATGTACCCAGAACTTTGCCTTGAATTGCATTGATTTCGCTTACCAAAGCGATAATCACATCAATGGAATTTACTTATCCTTTCTTCTTTGGTTGTTTCTTATGCCTACAATCTCTTGCATAATGTCTCGATTTTCCACAAACATAGTAAGATCCATTGGATTTGTTTTTGAACTTTCCTCGATCCTTTTTGGAATCAAGAGGTTTTCCTTTCTTTTTATACTTGTTAGAGTTGTCCACATTGTCCGCAGCATTGGCTTTTGAAAAGTTATCATAAGAACTTTCAGTCTTATCTCTTGTCCTTGACTTTTGTTCTTCGCGAAAATGTTTTTGAATATCTTCTAAGGAAAAGTCTTCAAAATTGTGAAAAATTTTCTTCCTATTTTTTTTTTACAAGACCCCGGGAGTTTACCAATGATTGCTCCCACTTGAAAGGTTTCGAAAAGTTCGATCTTCATCACTTTCAATTTGTTGACAATTATTTGTAACTCATGCACTTGAGGTAATAAGGGAATATTATCCTAAAACTTGAAATCAAAATATTTAGAAATTAAAAACTTCTTCATACCTTCCTCATCGGCCTTATATTTACTTTCAAGTGCATACCATATCTCTTTTGCTAAAGTAGTGTTGGTGTAGAGATCGTATAATTGATCCGATAGCGCATTTAGAATGTGGCAGCGACATTAATTCGTCCTCTTTTCATTTATTTCTTTCTACACGAACCTTATCAGTGTCTTCGTATGTTGCATCGGGTATTTGCTCCAATTTTGGATCAAGTATGTTGAAGATCTTTAAAGCCATAAGGAGGAATTTGAGTTTGTCCTGCCGTCTTGTAAAGTTGTCACCATCAAATTTACCCAAATGCTCTAAGTCTTGATTCATCATTTTAATTGTAGTGAGTGTAGATTCCGTCTCCATCGCAATAGAATGACGAATATCGTTTGAGATTGTTATAAAAAATACAGCAGTGGAGAAAATAAAGAAAGAAAATGATGAATATAAAATTCGGCAAAGGCTTGAACACGAAGAATATATCGTTGTCCTCAAACGATATTTGCCTCCTCGACAATGCTTTTAAGGATTTAATCGGCAAATAATTTATAGGATTAAACAAATATTTAATGAAGATTACCAAAAGCAAAGTGAATCTTCAAATGAACAAGTGAAAAAGAGGAATTTGATTATGTAGAGGGATAAAAATTTCTTTGAAAAGTTGGATTAATAATAGAAAAAAAAAAATATTCATTCATATATTTTGGGATGAGCACAACAAGCATTTATAGATTTCAATCATCTCATACGAAGTGGTTCCAATTTTAAAGCAAGTAGTGAAATATTTCATCAATAAATCAAAAGAAAATTTGAAAAAAAAAAATACAGTCAACGATCACATTTTTCAACTATGCAACCGCATAGGCTATAACTATGCGGTGGCATAGTTATAGCATTTGATGCCCGAAGTTTTTCTGCAAATTGCTATGCGTCCGCAAGCCTAAGTGGCTTATGTGGTCGTATAGACCGTTTTAGGGCACTTTTTGTATTCTTTTTTTTTTAATTCACCCTTCATCCACTTATATGATTTTGAACAACAAATTTACAACACCATAAACCATAATTTACTCTTACAATAAATGCACCATTCATCTGGTAATTATGTGGTATGATGAGTTAAGAGAAAAAGAAATTGTTGATTTTTATTAAGGTGATATAGTACAGTAACTTTTATCTGTATTAGTGGGAAATTAATCCACAATAAATTAAGAAGTCACCATCGATTTAAAGAAATTTCCCGAATTTTGTGGCTGCTTCAATTAGTATCTTAGTTTCAGTTTTGCTTTTGGAATCATCCATAATTAGCGCCAAGGTGGAGAAGGTCCTAGACAAGCTACTATATTATTTACCCCACCAATTGCAAGAATAATCTAGAATTATCAAAGACCATTTTCACAGCCATGCTCGAAGCTTCAACCACCAACTCTGCATGTGTAAATATATATGTATGTTTGCCGTGTATGAAGAAAAAAAGTGTGAGGAGAGAGAGAGAGAAAGAGTGAAAATAAGAGAATGTGTAGTTGAAAAAGAAGGAAAAGTTATTGATGTGATGGGAAAAAAAATTTATTGAAGAATGTGTGGTTAAAAATGAGTAAAAGGCTTAATCGCACAAAACGTCCCTACGTTTGGCATGTAGTGTGCAAAACGTCCCTACGTTTCATTTTTTTTGCATTTTTACATCTATTTCAATGTATCATTGCAGAAAACATCATTTTCACCTATTTGTAACGTAAAATGACCAATATACCCTCCTATATAAATAAAACAAAAAAGAAAAGAAAAGAAAAATAACGAATAAATTGCAATCTTACTCTTAAATTTTTTAAAAAATGCAAATGAGTCTAAATAAATTATTAAAATATTAAAC